>JAQIUQ010003019.1:0-10000 GCA_030378365.1 Hybognathus amarus | reverse complement strand
ATTATCTTCAGTCCTATATGTTGAGCCAATGTCAAGTCACCTTTATATATATATATAGCACTTTATACAAAACAGATTGTTTCAAAATTATGCATTTTGGCTGTTGTTCAGCTAAAGTCAGTTTTGATTGTGTTGATTCAGTTCTGTTGTAAAGATCATAAATTATTAAATTAGTTAACTTTATCTATAACATGGTTTAAACAACAGGTGTCGCTATGTTACTGCGGTTTTGGAAAATCAGTGAATAACAGGATTCATTATCGTGGAGTGCGTTAAGTGTTTTTCTGTTAGAACGGTGTTGTGCTAGTGGCCTCTAAGTTAATAAATCTTATTAGTGGAAGTGAATCAATCAAAACTAACTTTAGCTGGTCAATAACTGTATCCTAATGCTGTTGTAAAGCCTAAACAAGCTTTTAGAGGTTTATTATAACTGTAAAACTGCTTTGAAACACTCCATACTGTTAAAAGTATAAATGAAGGTGATTTGACTTGACTTGATTCATAGTACTACGGTGTTATTCAGTAAGTTACGTTATCATATGGGAAAGGCACATCTGAATGGATGTGGACTTTCCAGTCAGTGCTGTCAATCATGCCCAAAATTGTAGATGTTTTACACAGTCTGAATAAGCATAGATGCCACTCTCCAGCTTAGTTTTTACGCAAAATCTCACCAGACTGACAAATCAATCTGATCTGACAAAATCTGACAAGTAACAATAGTAAAGGACAGGGAAAAGAAATTGCACGGTGTGCAGCCAGCGTACGAAGGATTCTATGAGCTATTTTATTCATATTTAATTACTATGAAAGAGTTCAGCTGTCATAAAAAGGTGTAAACAATTTATCTCTTTTTGTTCTCAGTCCACAAAGGCACATCACTGCTTTCCCCAATGGCACTCTGAGAATTCTGAGAACTGACTGAGAAAGATGGAGGCAATTATTTTTGCATGTATCAAAGACCAAATGGTGAGGACATGGAGCTGTTTCAAGTAGAAGTTCTCATGAGGCCACCAAAGATAGAGAACATTGGAGCACAACATAAAAGAATAGCTAATGGAGACAACTTCTTGGTTGACTGTGTAGCTTCTGGCCTTCCAGACCCTGCGGTTTCATGGAGCCTCCCAGATGGCACCATGATCACCAATGCCCTTCAGTCGGATGACAGCGGAACCCGTAACCGGCGCTATATCATCTTTGGGAATGGAACGCTTTTGTTGCAACAAATGGGAAAAAAGGATGAAGGTAACTATACATGCTTCGCTAAGAACAACCTGGGGGAGGATGCAATGAAAGTAAATGTCCAAGTGGTGCAAAACTCAGTCCAAATATCTTCTAAAGAGCAGGTAACCATGCAAGCACTTTTCGGGCAAACAGTCCAATTGAAGTGTGATGCTACAGGTGTTTTACCACCTACGATCATCTGGATCTCACCAAGGAATGAGATAATTACCTCATCTTCGGTCAAATACCAAATCCTAAATGATGGGACTCTGATCATAAAAAAACTGACTTTGGTTGACCAGGGAAAGTATGCTTGTGTGGCACGGAACCCAGCCGGAGATTACATCAAGAATGTGAAGCTTCAAGTTGATGTTAATGGGCCGCAAATCAATGGACAGAGTGGGCGAACAGAGAACAAAGTTTTAGCAGTGTATTACCAGACACTACTGCTGGACTGCAAAGCAGAGGGTATGCCTGAACCACAGGTCACCTGGACCACACCTTATAGCATGTCTCTACCCACCCCATATTTGGGAGGCAGGTTCCAAGTCCACAGGAATGGCACTCTTGAATTGAGGGGCATTCGAAAGACTGATGAAGGTCGGTTTCTGTGCATAGCCAAGAATTTCTTAGGGGAAGCAAGTCTAGCAGTTGACCTGGAAGTAGCATCACTTGCTGAGAAGCCGAAGCTTTTCAGTGCCAAATATAGAGGTTCTTCCTCTCAAACCAGATGGTGATGACATTTCTTTGGAGTGTCGTGCTACAGGAAAACCAAAGCCAGAGTTTCTTTGGATTCTACCCAATGGGAACAGCACTGAATCCAGGCATGAAAACTTAAACGGTTCACTCACTTCCTGGGAAATGGGACTTTACACATTATGCAACCAGGTGTCATTGACAAAGGTATATATCGGATGCTTGGCCAAAGATGTAGCTGGACAAGGAGAAAGCGCTATGCTTTAGAACCTGGACAGAAGCCTCAAATTAGAAGTAGTGCAACTACAATGAAGATTTCATTTGGGCAGACACTGAATATGCCATGTAATGTGGATGGTTGGCCTCAGGCAACAATTACCTGGACTATTCCAAATGGCCTAGTCTTGGACAAGCCTCAAGTTATTGGAAGAGTAACATATTTATCTAACGGCACACTTCAGGTAAAAGAAACTTCCAAATTTGATAGAGGAACATATACCTGCAAGGCCAGCAAACACATTTGGATCATCAACATTGTCATATCCAGTGAGTATTATGGTGTTCCCACCTCAAATCACTCAAGCCCCACCTTCAATAACCACAGTTAACAGGGGGTCTCCTGTGTATTCTGAACTGCATAGCTGCTGGGCATACCCAAACCAGACATTTCTTGGACTCTGCCTGGACGCACCACACTTGTACCCAATAGTCGCTTCACAGCACAGAATGGAATTCACATGACAGAGGAGGGACATTTGGTAATACAGGACCCAGGCCTCATGAACTCAGGGATTTACAAATGTAATGCTAGAAATGCCTTGGGAACGGACTTCAAAGCAACATACCTTCAAGTGATCTGAGCAACAGATGATATAGATGTAACCTAATTTCCAGAAAAGTTGGGACCTTTTGTAAAATGCAATAAATTCCACAATCTGTGATTTGTTAAAGGGACACCATGCAGGAATTCAGTTTTTGTCTAACAGCGACCCCTAGAGTCGCTGTGGAGTACTTGTATTTAACGTTACTGTCGTAAATACCACTCACGCAGAGTGTTACATTGTATACAATAGTAAATTGTGTTTAATTTGTTGTTCAAAGGGTTCAGTTCACCCAAAAAGGAAAATGAAGTCATTAATTACTCACCCCCATGCTGTACCAACCCGTAAGTTCTCGTTCATTTTCTGAACACAAATGAAGATATTTTTTATTTAGTCTAGAGGTGGATCACTCCTACATAGGCTGCCTAAGGCTACACTTGACGCCCTCATAAAGTCATTAAAGAAAATGTTTAAATATTTCATGTGCCTACAGTGGCTCAATTATAAGTTTATCAAGCGAACGAGACTACTTTTGTGACAAAAAAACAAACAAACAAAAAAAACATAAATAACGCTTGAATAAACTTATAATTGAGCCACTGTAGGCACATGGAATATTTAAACATTTTATTTAATGGCTTTATGGGACGTCAAGTGTCATTCCCTTAGGCAGCCTATGTAGGAGTGATCCACCTCTCAGATTAAATAAAAAATATCTTCATTTGTGTTCTGAAGATGAACGAAGGTCTTACGGGGTTGGTACAGCATGGGGGTGAGGCCATCCTTAAAAATATTTTGGTTTGCAGTAACAGCCAACATTTTTTTAAAAAGGGTCGGTAGGTAGGTCGATATTTTTTCCAAGATTCAATGTAAAAGAAAAAAGTACAATTTTGGTAATGGTGATAATAAATTTTAAAAAATTGCAACCTACAAATCAGAGCCCAGTTACGTTTTAGGCCAGTCACTTTTTTTCATTGAATCGATTTTCCATGTCTAAAGACATTTCCATTTTTGTTTTTTTTATATACATGAGATATAAGCAAAAACAAGTACAAACACATGGTCAAACAAAGATACAAATTAGCCTATATACACAGTGCTTTAATTTCAGGAAGGTCTAAAATTACTTTTCAGTTAAGTGTGTCTGATTCTGTCTGAAAAGAAATTTAATTTAGTAATCAAATGTAAAATGACACTGCATAGTTAATCATAGTTAGATTAATGCTTATTAAAGTTTAAGTTATTCATGCAAGAGCTGTGAGTGATTTTTCTCTGTCTTTTGTTGTTTGATTTGCATTACTGGCTGAATCGTCACATGTTTATTAGACGACTGCCCCTTTAAGATCGAGCAGGTCTAATAGATGACTGACGCACCATCATTTAGCACCAACTATTTACGTCCATTTAAGACATAAACTGTGTTTAAGTGAATCTCAGAGCTGGTCATTTTTATATTTTATGTATATTTGATAGTAGATGCGCACATGAAGCCCAAAATGAAGGCTATAGCCTACTTTTCTTGTCTCGTTGCAGTACATCCGACCGCGGAGCGCGCGTCGCCTCGTGAACAGCGTCTCTTGCGCAGACTTTTGTACTTTAAATAGCTCTTTTAATGATTGAACGCGTCCGCAGTTTAGCAACAGTACAGACTGCATTTTACAACAATCACCGATCGTGCTGGTTTCAGGAAGAAATGATGCAATTATTTACGCTGTGAAGGGAAGGAGGTTGCGCTGAGACAGAATAGCTAGACAGAAAACAGCCAGGGCTGAAGCATCTCCGCAAACTAATAGAAAATAACCAAAATAATCCAAGGTTTTTATTTAACACCGTGGCTAGACTAACAAATAAACAGACATCACCAGAGCAAAATATACCGTTACAGTTTAGCAGTAATGACTTTATGAATTACTTCAATGAGAAAATAGAAAGCATCCAAAACACAATTATAAATGTACAATCCTCTATGGTGTCTTATGATTCAGCCTCAATTATGGCCCCTCTAGAACAACTACACTGCTTTACAACGATAGGACGGGAAGAGCTAAATGAACTTATCATTGCTTCTAAACCAACAACATGTTTATTAGATCCAATACCCACTAAACTACTGAAAGAAGTGTTACCTGTAGTGGAAGAGCCTCTCCTCAATATTATTAACTCGTCTTTATCTTTAGGTCATGTTCCAAAAATATTCAAGCTGGCAGTAATAAAACCTCTCATTAAGAAACCGCAATTAGATCCAAATAACTTAGCAAATTACAGACCCATTTCAAATCTTCCATTTATGTCAAAAAATACTAGAAAAAGTTGTGTCCGCTCAATTGTGCTCTTTTTTGCAAGAAAATGATATCTATGAAAAATTCCAGTCAGGATTCAGACCGCATCATAGTACAGAAACTGCGCTAGTTAAAATTACAAATGCAATCTCAATACTAGTCCTACTTGATCTTAGCGCTGCATTCGAAACTATAGATCATAAAATACTCTTGGATTGACTACAAAACTACACTGGTGTTCAGGGACAGGCATTAAGCTGGTTTAGATCGTACTTATCGAGACCGTTCTCATTTTGTTTGTTTAAATGGGGAAAAATCAAAGATAACGCCAGTAGACTATGGAGTACCGCAAGGATCGGTTTTAGGCCCTCTGCTATTCTCAATATATATGCTGCCACTTGGTAATATTATAAGAAAACATGGAATTAACTTCCACTGTTATGCTGATGATACTCAATTATATATTTCATCACGACCAGACGAAAACACTAACTCATCTAAATTGACCGAGTGTCTCAAAGATATAAAATGCTGGATGATGCGTAATTTCCTGCTATTAAATTCAGATAAAACGGAGGTATTACTTATTGGTCCAAAAAACTACTCACAAAACCTCTTACAATACAACTTTAATATAGATGGATGTCCTGTTACTTTATCCACTACAGTAAAAGACCTGGGTGTTATACTAGACCGCAACTTGTCTTTCGAAAATCATATTTCATATGTTACAAGAACAGCCTTTTTCCACCTTAGAAACATTGCTAAGCTACGTAACATGCTATCTGTTTCTGATGCAGAAAAGTTAGTACATGCATTTATGACCTCGAGACTGAGATTACTGTAATGCTTTATTAGCCGGTTGTCCTGCATCCTCAATAAACAAGCTACAGTTAGTCCAAAATGCAGCCGCTAGAGTTCTTACTAGGTCAAGAAAATACGATCATATTACACCGATTTTATCATCTCTACACTGGTTACCTATTTTTTTTGTGATCAATTATTTATTTTATTTTTCTTACAATCATCATTAACACACTGGATAGGGAAACATTTTCACAGAAGAAAAATAGACTGGCTACGTCATCATTACCAATATAACAGAATAACAGAGGCACACAGTGTTGCTAGTACAGGTGGCAGTTTCTCTTCTCCTCCCATATCCTACCCAGACCAAGCCCACCCTCCAGCCCCTAGCTAGACTCGCTCAAGGTATGAGCAAAAAAAAAAAAAAAAAACATACACATAAAAAAAACGGTAACACTTTACAATAAGGTTCGTTAGTTAACATTAGTTAACTACATTAGGTATTATGAACTAATAATGAATAGCACATATACAGCATTTGTTAATCTTTGTTAACGTTATTTTCAACATTTACAAATACTTGATTAAAATCTTGTTAACATTAGTTAATGCACCATGAACTAACATGAAACAAACAATGAACAGCTGTACTTTCATGAACTAACATTAACAAAGATGAACAAATGCAGTAACAAATGTATTGCTCATGGTTAGTTCATGTTAGTAAATACATTAACTAATGTTAACTAATGAACCTTATTGTAAAGTGTTACCAAAAAACATCCACATACATACACATCAACCCTTTCCCATTGCCACTCGTCCATCCTACCTCCATCATTATGAAATCCACTAAGATCCGCAATACATCATAAAACACAGAACAGAGCATTGAAGTAGAAAATAAATAAATAAATAAATAAAATAATAAAAACAAATAATAAATAATAATAAATAAATAAATAAATTCAAGCCTCCTCCTTCATATTATAGAAACCACATAGGCCAATACAATATTCTGAGTAATAATTGCATAACATAGGTCAATATAAACCACATAGGTCAATACAATATTCTGAATAATAATTACATAACAGAACTAAACATTACATTGGATGCAAACTCCCCCCCCAAAATAAATAAATAAATAAACAAAATAACTGATCTGACTTATCTACATTTCATTTAATTTTTCTAATAGCTCTGACCAACAATCGATGTTAGTGGATTTTGTATAATGTAAACGTGCTATAGAAAGCTCTATTTGAGCAATTTCCCGGTAAGAAGACAACCATTTACTCATTAACAATGTATGTGGTGGTTTCCAGCGACAAACTATCATTTTTTGGCGGCTGTTAAACCAGCCAAGAGAAGACGCCTGTTATTAATAGTTAAATTTAAAGACGATGTATCATTGAGCAAAAACAAACATGGTAAAAGAGGAATATGTCTTTTCATAATACTAGACAGAGTGGATGAAATACTATGCCAAAAACTATTGACCTCTGGACACTGCCATACCATATGGTAATAAGTAGCAATTGTATTGTCTGGGCAAAAATCACAAAAATGTGTTGTCTCTAAGTTTCATTTGCAGTAATCTTCGTGGGGTTAAATAAAATCTATGAATCAATCTGTAATGTATCATTTGATGGTCTGGGTTTCTAGATGATAAAGAAATATTTGACCAAACCGCACACCAGTCTGGATCCTCAGAGATGTTGATATCTGTCTTCCAGAGTCTAATAAGTGATAAAGGCTTATAAGAGGCTGTGGTTATAAACTTATATAACTCTGAGACAATACCTTTAATTTTTCCCTTAGCGGCAAAAAATTCATGAAGGGGATGATTCCCCAACTTAATACCCCAAGGAACACCCTGAGCATCGCATTGCTGTGCGTAACTGTAAATAAAAAAAAGAAGTGCCAGGTAAATTATATGTTTTCTCCAAGTCATGGAATGCACGGAGACCCTGTTCCCCTATGATATCTTTGAGGACACAAACCCCTCTATTGCTCCACTGAGGGAACACAATCGGTTTCTTCTCAATTAAAAGTAAATGATTGTTGAAGATAGGGGATTGAGCAACAAATGTATTTGGAATTTTCGCAAATCGATGAACTTCATGCCATACTGTAAAAAAATAAGAAATTATTGGCCCAAAATTGCGTTTAACTGTGCTATGAGGTATATTAGAAAGTACCAAACTGGACAGGCAATATGGATATGTTAAGCGTTCTTCAATAGGACGCCATGAGACCAAAATTTCTGGATTCATCCATATAGTAAGTGGACGCAAAACAAAACTCCAGGAATACCACTCAAAGTTGGGCAAATTAACACCTCCTGATGATCTATGTCTTTGTAGAGTAGATGCTTTGATTCTGGGTTTTTTCCTACTCCATAAATACAAGCTAATAATTGAATGTAACTTCTTCCAATAACCACCCGGTGGAGCTCAGGGGATCATACTACTCAAAAAATTGACACGGGGCAAAATGTTCATCTTAATAACTGAAATTCTTGACTGAAAGGAAGTAGGGAGTATCCCCCATCTATTCAGGTCACCCTCCACCTTTTTAGAACTTTATTATAATTATCAGCAGTTACCAAGTTAAGTGAGGGACTGATGGACACTCCTAGATATGTAAAACTACTAACCACTGGAATATTAAACAGTGGTGTCTGGTCATCCAGTCCCCCCAACAACATTAAGGCCGATTTTGTCCAGTTTATTTTGTAACCCGACATACTGCTAAAGTTCCTAAAGATTTTAAAAAGATGTGGGAGGGATTTAGAAGGATTTCTTGTAAAAATTAAAATGTCATCTGCATACAAAGAAATGCTATGTAGTGTATCTTGAATAACAATAGGTTCTAAAGCCTCCGACTGCCGTATTGCCTGGGCAACAGGTTCCAAAATAGAGAAAATAAAAGTGGAGATAGAGGGCAACCCTGACGAGACGATCTTGAAACTGGGAACCTAGCTGAACAATTGCTGCCTGTTATAACGACTGCAGAGGGGTTGGTATACAGCAACTTTATCATAGAAATAGAACTTTCACTAAAGCCCATGACCTGAAGAACATACCACAGTAACCCCATTCCAGCCGATCAAAAGCCTTCTCGGCATCTAAGGAGAGGATGGCATTTTGATCTTCTGAATTGGAGGCAAAGTATATGATGTGAAGCAAGCGACGGACATTATCCGAAGCTAATCTAGATTTGATGAACCCAGTTTGGTCATGATGAACTAAGTGAGTCATATATCGCTCTAAGCGTGTAGTTAAAACCTTTGCGTATAGCTTGACTTCACAATTCAAAAGACTTAATGGCCTATAGGAAGAGCAGTCATCAGGTGGCTTGTCCTTTTTAAGTAATAGAGATATTATTGCGATATTTGAGCTAGCAGAGAAGGAACCTCTATCAATAGAAAAGTTTAGCATATTCAACAGTGGAGGACCAAGCTGAGGCCAAAAGGTCTCAAACAGTTCTGGTGGTATTCCATCTCAGGCCCGGAGACCTGCCTTTATTCATTGCTTTGATAGCTGATCTCAATTCTTCTAGCTGAATTGGTGCCTCAAGGGAACAAACAGCCTCAGGAGGCAATTTCAGGTATATGTAGAGATTTAAAGAATTCAGAACAGGCTTTATCATCATGGTTTACCTCTGACGTATAAAGGCTTTGGTAAAATAATTTGAAAAGTGCTATTGATGCGTTCTGGGTCAGATGTTACATCCCCCTGTTGAGTCCTTATAGCTGGTATCTTTGCTAGATCATCATTTTTCCTTAGTTTATAAGCGAGCAAACGGCTGGGACGTAGCACTGTGACAGTAGTGAATTTGCCTAGTACGAAAGATATTAAATTCTGCTTCCCTTATTAACAAACTGCCAAGTTCATTGACTAATTTTTGTCGCTTACAAATATTTTTCTGAAGAGGGATTTCTTACAAATTTCATGTTCAAGAGCTGCAATTTCTGACTCCAAGCAATTTATATGATGTTTTTTTGATTTATTAATATAAGATGCGAAAGATATAGTTTTATTCCTAATGCACCCTTTAACCACATCCCATAGCACTCGTGGGTCATCAACTGATGGGTCATTTATTTTAATAAATTTCCTCCAACTCCACCTCCAGCTCATGTATAAAAATATTATTCTGAAGCAA
>JAQIUQ010003018.1:50000-55289 GCA_030378365.1 Hybognathus amarus | reverse complement strand
AAATGCTTAGTTAATGGAGTTCACTTACTTGAGAGTTCAAGTAACAAAAAAAAACATTAGAGAGTACTTTATAATTTACTTTAGATTTAAATCTTAGTTAGGATTACTGACTCCCAGAGTGCATTCTCACATTAATGAATTAAGCAATTGCTTTTGCTATATTTGGCTTTATTTACTAATGTTATTTGCAATCTTGTGTCAGACTAATTGGTGACTTTAAACATAACTTTTTTTTTAGGAAATGACATGGAAACAGCAATTTATGTAGTGTTTTATGTTCTCTTAAAATGTTTTGTATTATTGACAATTCAACATCCAAGTTGAACTTTGAAAATCTTACTTTGGAAAATAAGTGAATGCAACAAAGGAAAAAGATGCAGAAGAAGTGGACAACATGAATGAAAAGTCTATTAAGAATTGACATGCCTCAAATATTTTGTTGCTTGACAAAATGGTACTCAAGCCAACCAATTAATCTTAACTTCAGTTTTCTGAGAAACAAAGGAATAATATGTGGATAGTACGGATTACTAGATTTTTACAATTAAGTTAAGATGTTAAAAAAGGTGAACTAATGTTAAAAGTGTTACTTAGAACAACTGTTATATTCAGTCACATGACTTCAGTGAAAATAAATTTATTTGGTAAATGTGTTTCCATCATATGTTATGTGCTTATTTTTTTAATGTGTATCCACCTTAAGCAAGCTTATACTGTAAGTTTATGCACATTTTATTCACATCATTATGTTTCCATGCAGCATTTGTTATGCAATATTCCAAAATTCTCCTAAAATATGTGAATGGAAACCTGACTATTGAATAGCGCAAATTCAGGGTTCAGTCTTTGTTGCTGTCGAATGTTTGTTTACAGTGTAACTAATTATTTATGTATTTACATCAGACTTCAAATATATTTTCCACGTTTCAAATCCATTCTCATAATGCTCCCATTACTAACGGCAAGATATTTACTTTATTGTTTGCAAAAAAACAAAAAAAACAACAACAACAACAAAAAAAACAATCATTTATATAGGCCTATAGGGAGGATAAACAATCGTTTTTGAGGGAATAGATTCAGCAGAGCCTGTACATCTTCATTAAAATAAGCTTCATGTAGTTATTTTATTTATTATTTTTTTAAAGTCTTTCCTAATTAGTGACAGTTTTCATGACATTCAGCCTATTTAATAGTCAAAAACACTTACGGTTGAAAATAAGTGGCTGGAAGAGCTAAATAAATATTGTTCCCTCACTGTTGAATATGTATCAAATAGATAAAGTGCTATCATGAATGGCTCTCTGTATAGAACTAGAGTAATTTACTTATATTGCTTTTCAGAAAATCACAATTGCCAAAACGCTCTCATACTTTTTTCATCTGTAATTTTTGATATTTTTTTATTGCTTTTCTTTAATTTTCACAAGTTGTTCATTTTCAAACTTAGAATAGCCAACTTTGCTGGCTTCCCATTAAATTAGGCTACTTATAGATTGGGCACCTTTCACTATGGGGTTTCACTATTTTTTTTTTTCTTTTGGGGTTTGAGGATTTGACGTATCACAAATTAGATTTGAATGTAAGAGTTTTTGAATTACCAACAGCTGTAGATGTATTGCATCCATAGCTAATCATTTGGAGAGAATGTCTCGGTAATGTATATAACCCTTGTTCCCTGAGTAGGGAACGGAGACGTTACATCAAATGACGATGACATGGGGGTTTTGCTTAGACGCCAATCACCTTCAAGTATAAAATGAAAAAAAATGAGCCAAAGGCAAAGAAATGCCATGTGTCTGTGTGTCCGCCCCACCTCGTGGGTATATATGGTAGAACGCTGGCAGAATGTAAACATGTTTCCCTGCTGAGGAGCCAAGACTGAGCTTGGTGTCCCAGGGGAACAGCGGAAGTGGCAGGAAGACGTAATGTGTTCGTTGCCTACTCAGAGAACGAGGGGTACATACATTACCAAGACGTTCCCTTTCGTAGTTACTTCGGAGTTACGTTGAATGGCGACGAAATGGGGGTACCAGTCTAATCACGCCAGCTCACAGATGTCTTCCAATGCCCTTCGTAAGTGTGAGCTCCCTGTTGTGAGACTGGGTCGGACAAAAGACTTCCACTTAACACAGGATTACCAAGGTACACTGGGAAGCATATCTCAGTAGAGATGAGCAACCACACCTGCCCAAAGAAAGGTCTTAGAAATACACGTATGGCCCAAGAGGGGGTAGCATACGGAAGAACACTGTAGTTTCCAGCCCGTAGGGTGGAGTCTTTCAACTCCAGAAGTGGCAAGATGGCTTGCCGAGGGAAAGACACATGCTCAAGGAGGCTTACAGTGGAAATACACACGTGGGGGTTACCCAGCGGGGGACCATGCTCACATGGAGGCACCTAGCTAACTGCAAAAGCTGCCAGGGGCATAACCTTGGCGTTGACGTCAACAGTTCGGGAGGAACTCAGGGCTTCTCGGGGAAACTTACCTGAGGAGAAAATTGCACGTATCCAGTCCATGGGTTGGAATGGCGAGCAAGTGAACACACCTGAGTGGATCCTGGTTACTGGCTAGTTGAAGCGAGTACACGAGAGAGGAAATTATAGAATCTCGCGAATGTGTTGTCACCCAGCTTGCAGTTCTGCAGATGTCTGTTAGTGAGGTGCCATGCGCTAGAGCCCAAGAGGAAACCACACTCCAGGTGAAGTGGGCTTCCACACCAAGGGGGCATGGTCGACCTTGCTGCTGGTATGCAAAAGCAATGGCATCCACTATCCAGTGAGAGCAACCTTGCTCTGAGAGGCCCTTTTCTTCAGCTTCCCACCATGACAGGCAACGAGCTGAAACACTGAGTCCTGACTATGTAGGCACCAAGAGCACATACTAGACAGAGCAGTGCCAAGGTTGGGTCTGCCTCCTCTGAGGATAGCGCTTGCAGGTTCACCACCTGGTCCTGAAAGGGAGTGGTTAGGAACCTTGGGCACATATCCAGCCCGGGGTCTCAGAATCATGTGAGAGTTAGACAGCCCGATTTCCAGGCAGGTCTAGATTTCGATGCAGGCCAATGCAACCAGGAGCGCTGTCTTTACAGGAACTTAAGCTCCACTGATTGCAAGGGCTCGAAGGGAGCACTCCACGTGGCAGTTTAAACCACTGAGACATCCCGAGAGGGTACAAGAGTAGGATGAGGAGGATTCAGTCTCCTTGCTTCTGCTTAGGAACCTGATGACCAGATTGTGCTTCCCAATGGACTTTCCCTCAACTGCAACATGTGCGGCGATAACGGCAACATAAACTTTCAGGGTGGAGGGAGACAGCCTTTGCTCCATTCCTTCTTCTCAGGATGCTTGCACGGACTCTGATCGGGCATCTGTGGGGTCTTCTCGGCCAGCAGAGCACCAGTTGACGAAGGTTCCACTTCAACGCATTGGCATGTCTTGTAAACGATGCTCTAGCGGAAGAGCTCATCGACTGCACAGTTCAGATCTCCTGGAAAGTAAATAGCACAAAGTGACCTCAGATGCTTCTGACTCCATAAGAGGAGGTGGCAAGTGAGTTGCCCGACTGTGGCCCGAGGACGCATCGTCAGGGCATTTTTCCACACCATAACATTCAAATCGCCCTGGCAACCAACCGAAGTACCAGCTCTCGAGGAGAGGGATATATCAGGGTGTGGCATTCTACCTTTAATAAAAAAGGACGTGCCCATGTAAGCTCTTTTGTGAAAGTACCGTCATCAGCCTGCAGCCTACCGTCAAGCGGCCAGGACACACATACGCTGCATGCAGACCATTGCACAGATCAGCAGGCAGGAATGTGAAACTTGATGTAAATCACCTTTGCACCAACACAGACTGGAGAGCTGCTTGTCTACAAAGGATACTCGATGACACTCAGAAAGAATTTAGGCTGTATGAGTGAAGAGGACCTCTTGGCCCCGAAGCAGAAACATGTCTGCATTCTGCCAGCGTTCTTCCTTATATACCCATGGGGTGGGGCGCAGTTACTGCTACGCTAAGCAAATTAAATGTGTACGAGAGTCTGGTAGGACCAGACTTCAGTTTCCACCCAAAACCTTGATTATTAGTGAGATCTCTGAAAGTATTTTTTTTTAATGATGAAAAGCAGTTTTGCCAATATCAGAATTATCAGTTTTTTCATATACATGTATAGACTACATTTCTGACAACCATGAAACATTTAGCTGTCAAAATAGTGCTGATGTGAGTGGGGTGAAATGAGTACCTCATTTCCTTCACATAAGAGCAGACTCCAGATCTCATGAAATCAGCAGATGCTGAGAGAATTGCTATTTTGTGATGAGAGAATGTGTGTCTCTGAAACGGTGCCATCCAACTGATTTCTAAGAACTTTTCATTCATAATATTAATTGTCCTACCCAACGTGGCCTATCAATTCAATCACTGCAGAAAAAGTGCTTCTTGCTGTGTTTAATCAAGAACATTAGGTCTCAGTTTTATTTGATTTTTTTTTTTTTTTTTCCCATCCGATAATTTCTATTCTCCTGGCTGTATCTTAGCGGACACATCTGACTGACAGTATAAAGTCCGAAATTAATTTTTGGTCACTTTCATCTTTTACATTTCCAATGAGTTTCATGTTTTTCTCTCTCTCGCCAAGAAACTGCAAAAGGCTGATCCATTAGAGAAATCAAATGAAAGTACCCAGCGCTAATATAAGGTCTTACTACAATAAGGAAAAAGAGAAACAGTGTTGTATAGAACATTTTTGCTCAGGAGCACAATAGTATTTTAGCACAGAAAAGGAAATGGTCCTTTTGTCATGGTACATTAATGCTTCGGCTATGTGCAAGCAGTGTTTTTGAAGAGTGAATATGCTCTGAGATCTAGATTAAATTGTTAGTTTTACAGTGAATGAAAGAGGCAAGCCAATGGATGGAAAACAGGCAGAAAATCCTGTGAAGGCTTCAAGACATCTGTTCCTTAATGTTTGTTCTTCTCATTCAGCAGTGATGACTGTCTCACATGACTGAATTCAGTGGCCTATTTCTCCCAAATGGAATGCTCTGGTACAAGTCTCTATATGCCTATAGTGTGAAAATGTGTAATGCATTAATAACCTAAAAAAAAAATCCCCTATAGTGTGCTGGTTACTGTCTTCTGTTCTGCAAGGATTCAAAACAAATTTGTTATTTGAAGATATATTCTTTTAATTTCCATCCACTAATTGCTAAAATGTATCTAATGAAGGGAATAATGAAAGCAATAGGGTGGTTACTCATTTGATTCATGAAGAATCTGCATGTT
>JAQIUQ010003018.1:2500-45000 GCA_030378365.1 Hybognathus amarus | reverse complement strand
TGGTTTTGTGATCCAGGGTCACAAAATAACTGTTGCCCATAAAAAAAAAACAAAAAAACAAGCTCAGTGAATATTTACAAAAATAAAGGCAAAAAATAATTTGCTGTTTGCTGAAACATTCTACGCTTAACACAAAATATAAGACAGGCACAGATGGAGATATTTTTGCTACAACTTGCTAATTGCTTGCCTGCTGAGTCCTCCTTTTTCCGCGGGTCTTCAACATGCTTCAGAATGATGTTACACAACCAAGAGCCAGCATTTTCTTAGCTTTAAGTTATTCTGTTTTTAACCACATTTGCACTTATCCTTTCGCTATGACAGTTTTTGGCTTCACAACTGAGCATAGGGGCCACTGCTCCAGGTCTCCATTTGATTTGCTTTATTTTTCCTCACTGATTTGTAAGGATTGAAAGTGCATTATTCTTTGGAATATAAATGTTTTTGGTGGATTAGAAGGGGATCGGAATTTGATTGGAATACATTTCTGGAGGAGGGCAGTGGATGGAAGGGCCTGCGTGAGAGTGCCAAATGCTTTCATTGCCACCTCCGGATATCAGTGCCAACTCTGTGTTGTGCAAAATTTACTGCACAAAATCAAAAAATAAAAAAGATGTTGCGTAGGCATTCATTGCAGCCCACCAGTTTACCCACCTCATTTTATCTAATCTGTAAATGACTGCATTCATCCACAAAGCACTAGCTTCCTCTTGACTATTTTAAATGTTCATTCTGTGCCACGCAGAGACGTGTGGAATGGAAGCCAAAGAAAGAGAGAGGGAAAGTGAGTGCTTGATCCCATGCCACAACACTAAAAATACCAGTAACGTTCTTTAACCTTCAGTCTGACCCTGTTTAGAAATTCGCAGATTTACCTTTCAGCCTGAAGCTCATGACTCCAGATGATGCATATACGAAGAAAAGTCATCTTTAAAAATGTCATTGTGTGTTCGTATCTGTGAGCGTATGTACAGCAGTGTTGTTTTAATATTATTGTTATTCTATTATAGCATATTCATATTTTCTATTAGCTTTCATTTTCAGATGTTCAGTTTACATTATAATTTCATTTATTTATTTATTTTTCATTTATTTATATATTTTTGTCAATGTAGTACTTCCTCAGCTTAAGTGGACATTTTTCTGGTCATATTTATATTTCACTTTAGTTTATTTTAATTACCAAAAAAATAATTTTAATAATTTAAATTTTAGTTAACAGTAACAACACAGATGCACATTAGATGTCAGTGACATGCAAATACAGTGCTTGATTTCAGCGACCGTGTGGACTTCTGTGTGGCCACCTATGTGAGCAGGAACTAGCATGAACCTGAATTCACAGCATAAACCATATCTATTATTAATGGATTTTGCTTGAAGAGCACATTTTTTCTCAAAGCTTTGTATGCAACTACAAAGCCAGAGAAATCAAATCAGAGGCACAAACTTGGCAAGTGAAAGAGCATATGTGATCAAGTAAGACACAAAGAGGACAGCAAAGATGTTCAATGCATTCTTCATCAGTTGTAAGAAACATAAAGAAGGTTATGAAAACTCCAAGTGATCTATGTTGTGTTTCAACTTTAATCAGTTATTGACAAGCACATAATGTTCTCAAAGTGGAAAGGAGTTGCCCCTCGTTGTTGAAATGTGTATCTCCTCACCTTTAATAGCTCAACTACATCATGAAGTGACAGTCGGTCAGTAGGCCTACCATTTATTTTTACTCCTTTCACTCCTCTCCAGAATACCTCCCACAGAGAAAGGCGAGACAATGAAGAGAGGAGCTAAAACAGGAACTAGCCTACAGTCTGCGGCTCTGTTTACATCACAGACTTTCTTTTTTTCACCTACCTGTCATATTTATTATATGTGCTATAATGATGTTATCGCCTTTGCCTGCAGTCAGACTACGGTTGCATAGTGGGTCTGAGACTTTGTGCAGCAAATGGGCTTGGAGATTTAATTTACATCTGTTAATGAAAATATCTCAACACCTTGTCAGCCCTTGATAAACATCACCTGTGTTGTTCAGACAATACCGCCAAGGCAAAGCTCTAGGACAGGCGGATTTTCAGCCATGTGACGGGTTGTAAAATAGCACAATTTGGTGCTGTTTTTCTTTCTTTCCATATATAAATTATCTATATGTCTGCATGCATAAGTGCCTGTGCCGATTATTCATACAGGTGCAGCATTTGAGTTAATGTGTATGTGTGGTTGCTTTACATTATTTCTCATTTAGACATTATCACTATCACATATCTGAAGCACCACTTTTATCTACCTCAGTTGCTGCTATCTACAGTATACCAAGCAGGCTTGTAATTCCCAGAGAGAGCTATACATTACCATTATCATCTGAATGGTTTTGGCTCAACTGGACCCACAACTTTTTAAGCAAATCATATGAGTGTTAAATGCAATTCTCTAATAGCAGATGGAAGATAGCAGAGGGAAAATATAAGTCTACTTAATGCTTTTAAAAGCCCTGAAAAAATGCCAGGCACTGGTAAATATAGAAAATACAGGGCTTTACCTGTAAATTAAATTTATATAGGCCTAGGTGGTGGGGTGGGGGGCATATGGACATTATCACATGGCGTCATAAGAATTATAGTAGTACATGCTCATCGTAGTGTCATTGGGCCATAGATGTGTAACCACACAGCATCACAAGAAGACGTAGCCTACACATAACAAAGCCAGCACTTTGGTCATCATCTTTCATTATTTCGGTAAATGTCTCCCACACTTACTCTTTCTATTTGTGTATTTGCGGAGCTTCCACTCCCCAGTCTTCACCTTTTCTCTTGCTGCCTCCATCTCTCTGCAGACTACTGATCATAGACATTGTTCGTGAACGAATCGTTCTTTGAACCGGTTCTTTTTAATGAACCGGTCGAACCAGTACACTAAATCGAACTGAATCGTTTGAAACAGTTTGCGTCTTCGTCAGTGCTGATCCACAAGTTACTAAAGTTACTCACTTTCAGACATGCCTGACAATCCCTCCGAGTTCGAAATAACACAATATCCCGAATTATATTTTACTCCAGTAACTCCAGCAGTTCACTGAACTGAGACATGTTGGTCCGACTGCTGAGAGAAGTGATGAGCACGAGCAGCTGATACTGTGCATCCGCGTACTACCGGACGCAGAGGTACTGCGTTCTCGGGTCACCAGGACAGAACAGAGAACTGATTCAACTGAGCTTGTGTGTCATCTTCGTGCCAGTTATTCAGCCAATAAAGTGTAGGCCTATATATTTCATAGAAAATTGTATTTAGTACTATATAAATACAAAGGTTTAATTGGCATCTTTTTCCAAACGACCCGACCGACCAGCGACCCGAATATCATTAAAAATATTTTTGAATGACCCGTAACTGTGGGTAACCGCGGGTGAACCGCTCATTTTGGATCAACCGCGCATCACTGGTGTGGAACTATTTCAAAGTGAATGGCTTTGTGTTATGATAATAAGTTTACTTGTAGTCGCCAAGTTACTTATAGTCAGTTGAATGTCTGTTGGGGGACCAACAAAATAAAGTGTTAGCAGATATTAAGCTGACAGCCTACTACTACTCTAATGACAGTTAGTTGACATGTAGTTGAAACGTTACTTATAGTTAGTAGAATGTCTAAAGTGGATTATCGAAATAAAGTGTTACCGTACTAGATATCTGAGTATCGGCGATTACTGAAATGCAAGTACTCGTACTCGATTTTCCAAAAAAGTGATATCGGTGCATTCTTACTTTTAATTAATTTACTTTGTGTAGTATTGTCTTTTGTGGTTGAATTAATTGTATTAATTTGTTTTCCTCAATTCAATTAATTTATGTAATTCTAAGTTTAACAGTTTATTAACTCAATAAGCCTATAGTCATGTATTTGTCTCTTGTTTTGTGTGCAAACACATGGCCGTTTGCTTTTGGGCTATGTGTTTGCTTTGTCTTGTTTTACCTTTCCTTGTTTCCTTGTTAGTTAATGTTGTATCTGTGTCACCTGTGATTGTGATCATGTGTCCTTACCACGCCCCTTGTTCCCTGTTAGTATTGATGTTCATCAGTGTCACCTGTACCTTTGTGATTATGTGTTCTATGTAAGCTTTCAGTGTTTGTTCCTTAGTGCTGGTTCATCGTAACTCTTCAGGGTCGCCGATCACGCTGGCGTGATTAAGTCACAGGTCCAGTTTAAGACGTTGAAGCATAAAAACAAAGCCACGTTGAGCACTGCTGTCCACTTCTGTCGAAAGTGCTGGCTTGATATTCTATTTACTTTTTGTTTTGTGTTGATAGACCAAGTACAAACGGATATATGATCATTTAAACTTTATATTAAAAAAAATACGCGTATACTTGTACGTTCGTAAAAGAACGCAAGATGGGATGTGATGTGACAGACGTTGCATTTATTCTAATAACTGTCGGTTTTTGTCATAAAACGGAGAAAAATGTGTGAATCTGACTCTGCTTATCAGGCTGCACATTTTACGGAATGAAGGAGGAGCCGACTGAGCAAAGACGCGAAAGTGAAAGGCAGGAGATTTACGGAGTAGACAAAGAGAGACATATATATTACATATTACATATATATATTTATATTTATAAATATATATATATATATATATATGAGAGAGAGAGAGAGAGAGAGAGAGAGAGAGAGAGAGAGAGAGAGAGAGAGAGAGAGAGAGAGAGAGAGAGAGAGAGAGGAGAGAGAGAGAGAGAGAGAGAGAGAGAGAGAGAGAAATAAATTATTGCTAGTCGGAGTAGTGTAGATTTTTTAGTGTAGTTTTGAGGAGTGGCACAGATTAAAAAAAAAACAACAACAAATAAACACACCTGATATTTGTTGTAAATAGTTGAATGTATGGTTTGATTTTGTGTTCATTTTACCTTTTGTGTGGTAAATTTGCACTATTGAGGAACCCCTCTTACTCAAGGAATGAAAGCTCTGTAATGTAGCTAGCTGTGTAATTGTACATGAAGTGTTTTGTAGTTTCTAAGCAAAAAAAAAAAAAAAAGAAAAGAAAAAATGCCTATTGCCACACCTGCTTTTTGCTGTAAATAGTTTAATTTTATCTCAATTTTACCTTGTTATTATGTTGTATTTGCACTATTTGGGAACCCTCATACTCTGGGAATGAAAGGCCTTAAATATAGCTCTCTGTATATTTGTGTGCACAATTTTTTTTTAAAAAAAAGTGTCAAAGCTAAAATGAAAAAGAAAAAAGCCTATGGCTACACTCGCTGTTTTTTGTAAATCATATATTTTGTATATAGCTTGATTATATCTGAATTCTACCGGTATATTTTGACATTTACAACTTGTGTTTACATTTTAACCCTTTTAAAATGCTTCAATGAGCATGTTTGTGTTTTTTGTAGTAGAAAGGCTATATTATTTCTATTTGGATTTTGTGTTTTTTGTGTGATTTGGGTTCAGTATGTTGATACAGTACATCAAAGTGATAAACTAATTGTCTGGTCATATAGGTGATGTCTGTGCTGAAAAAAAAATGATACCAAAAATTGGTATGGTAAACATTTGTTTATGTTGCGCAAAATTAAAAAAGTACTCAAAAAGGGCCAAAATAGCCCAAGACTCTGAAGGGTTAATATTTGTTGCCCACCCCGTCGTGGGTCTTTGTTTTCTGGTTATAAACAAACCATGTTTTGTGAACAATACTGTCTGCGCTTTAACGTGATACCTATAGCCAAAAAGTGAACTATGAAAATAGCACATACATGTAAGCTTGTATTATGTATGTGTGTGTGTGTGTGTGTGTGTGTGTGTGTGTGTGTGTGTGTGTGTGTGTGTGTGTGTATATGTATATATATATATATATATATATATATATATATATATATATATATAGAGGGAATGCATTCACGTGACTTTCCCGCCGGAACAACCCCCTCTCAGCCTGACCGAGTGGCAAAAGATCTGCTGCGTGACTGGATTTAATAGGGGAAACTGCTAAAATGCGACTAAAACGAACAATTTTATCAATTTAAATTAAATGTTGGACTTAATATAGTGTTCCTTACAACTTACTAAAGATCGTGATCCATGGATATTATTGACATGCATCCAGGAATCGTGTTGCCTGACATTTATGTTTGCCTGATTTCTGACACCGGGGAAATAAAAGCAATATAGACCTAAACATGAAGCAAATTTGCCTGTGAATGTTTTATATAAATACAATATAGGTTTAAATCTGGGTGATTACTTATATCAGTGTTATATATAGCCTATATATCATCATATTGTCCAGCCCTAAAACTTTATAGTTTTTTTAGTCAGTGTTTATTAAAAAAAACATCCAATAATGCAGAATATGGAATGATACATATTTAATTGATGAGTTGTTAATATATATATATAACAACACAAAATATTTGGGTATGGTTTTACAGCTAAATTCAGCATACTGACACAAAATGAAAACTGCAAATCCACCTTTTGCTGACTGGAGTCCAGTTGTTTCTGTGAATTGCAGCGATCCATTTGCTCCTCTTTCTATCGCAGTCTGTAAAAATATACCTCCGATTTTTTGTCAAATCTAGTTGTACAGTCAATCGCGAAGCTCTTTCCCACTTTATATGTGTTGTGTTTGTTTTTCGCGGCATTCACGCTGAAAACATACAGCCGCTCAGTCTTTTTGCCACTCACTGTGAGGAACTGCAGCACTCCGGCCGGAGGTGACGTCACGCGCATTCCCTTTATAAGCAGCTAAGCTACATCTGATGGATATTCACGATATATATTGGCGATTCTGCCAAACACAAGAATCATGGCTCCCCATGAGACTGAATGGGCTCTGTCCTCTATCACTGAGCCTCCGCTGGTGATTGGGGTGAGTGTCTGGTCACCGTAAGCAAACTTTCTAGCCATCTTAAAGAGCACATTGCATGCTCAAACATTCCTTCAGATCAACAGAGTAAAGAGAGTAAATATGTTGTGTGAATCCTATCCTAGTGTACCACTGACTCAATAGTTTCCCATATTTTTTTTTTAATCTGTGGAAGAGCATTTACATTTCGTCAGGATTTGCTATAAAATCTCTCCCCATTAAAAAAAGCAATGGGAAAAACATACATAGGACTTGTATTAGTAATACACTTGTAATACTCTGAAGATGAATTACAATACGAATTACAACTTTTTTTTTCTTTTTTTTTTTGGTGAACATGTGTTTGCATGGTGTTAATGACGAGGCTCACCTCTTCCCTCAATGTGAGATTGACAGACACCTTTTGGGCTAGATGAAGCTATAGCATTTACATACATGTTGGTTCTGTTTGGTTTGTTATTCATCACTCACTGTCATGGATGATGTGTTTATTTACCTGATAATAAAACTGTGATTTCAGGATTCTGGAGTATGATTAAGCTAACCTATGAATATCTGAATGACAATTGGGGAACTACGGGTGGATCAGACACTTAGAGGAACATTGAAACCTGCATATTTTGGTTTAAGCTGACAAAAGACTGCAGTGTGGTAACTGAGTGCTATCACCATGGTGACAAATAAACCTTCTGCTAAAGCTTTGATTGTGTAAAGGCAGCTGCATTCATAATGTTTGTATATTTTTAACTCTATCCAAGCACCACTGAATAGAGGTGAGAGTAGGCTACTTACGATTATAGATAAGTGCTGTTCAAAATATTAGTGCCTAATGAAAATCAACACTCACTGACTATTTCATTTTAAGTGGCAAATTAGTTACCTTATAGGTCTTCCTTAAAGTGATAGTTCACCCAAAAATGTTATGATTCAGTCAACCTCAACCTAAAGTTGTTCCAAACCTGTATGAACTTCTTTCTTCAGCTGAACACTAAAGATGTTTTGAGGAATGTCGGTAACCAAACAGTTGACTTCCAGAGTATCGAAGAAAGAAATTCAGAAAAACTTGTGTGTGGGTAAGTAAATGGTGACATAATTTTCATTTTTGGATGAACTATCCCTTTATCCCTTTAAGGAAAACCTGTAAGAGAACCACTTTGCCACTTAGAATCAAATTGTCAGTGAGTGTTGATTTTCATTACGCATACATAAGTGCTACACTCATAAGTACTCTCATGTCAATAAAGACCCATATTTCACATTAAATTGCAAGTCGCAAACCAACACAGTGCAAAGAATGTGCATCATGCAAATGATTTTATATAAATAAAATAAAAGTAATATATATATATATATATATATATATATATATATATATACTGTATATATATATATATATATATATATATATATATATATATATATATATATATATATATATATATATATATATATATATATATATATATATATATATATATATATATATATATATATATATATATATATATATATATATATATATATATATATATATATATATATATATATATATATATATACTGTATATATATATATATATATATATATATATATATATATATATATATATATATATATATATATATATATATATATATATATATATATATATATATATATATATATATATATATATATATACTGTATATATATGTATATATATATATATACTGTATATATATGTATATATATATATAACTTTATAAATGAGTTACTTAAATTTAGAAATGTTTTTCCTTGTGGTTGACCGTCCTACCAGAACACATCTGTGACCCATTTTTTGGGTCCTACCTATAATTAAACCAGGGGTACTCAAGTTCAGATGCCAAGGGGGCCACATTTAAACCACATAAAATGTGAAGGGCCACAAATACAACGTGCATCATAAGAATTTATTTATGACAATATTTATAGTATTTGACAATATTTACAATATCTTGCTAGGTAAGTCGTGCAAGTCTTTTTGCTAGTATAAAAAATCTGGAACAATAAAGTGGACTAACAGTTTTCTAGCAATATTAATGCAACAATAAAAAAAAAAGTTCATAGCCGCCTGATGAGTACCTCTGAATTAAACAGATGTTTTTTTTTTCTTTTTTTCTTTTTAATCCTAAGTGTTTTACAGTAGCCTATTCTTATTGCAGTGACACAAGTTTTAAACAAGTACCTCAATAATGTCAGTTCTGTCTTATGATGGCGTTATGAGTACCCCAATGATGGATTCTTTAGATATTTTTTTCCCTTGTTGTTCATACCAATTTTCCAATCACCTGACTTCGGTAGCCAATCAAAATTGGAGGTATCGACATGTGCTTCAGACACAGGCTCACATGAAGCATTCCCATAGCGTCAACTCCATGATGCAGTGTTGAGTTCCACTTTGAAAGGGAACCCACCTTCTTCTTATGTAAGATGGGCTTAAACGGACAGGCAGTTGCAGGTACAAGCATCCGGTGTGATTGCCACTGTCTGCTAAATCAGCCACCTCTCCAAATGACCCTAAACAAGTGTCCTTCTATTGATTTTCTCCCTGAAAAGATTTAATCAGATAGTTGGTGAGATTGGAAGAGCGGCGGACTGTTTAACCCTATTTTTGTGTCCTTTCCTTCAGTTATCATTCAATCTACTTTATTTCCACTAGA
Source organism: Hybognathus amarus (assembly GCA_030378365.1). Lineage (NCBI taxonomy): Eukaryota > Metazoa > Chordata > Actinopteri > Cypriniformes > Leuciscidae > Hybognathus > Hybognathus amarus. Next base: position 35,450 of record JAQIUQ010003018.1, on the reverse strand, counting down.
ATTTCACTTGGAAATATAGAAGATGTAGATTAGTAAAATAAAAGTAAGAATACTTTAATATTTACAAAAATGCATTTTTTCTACAATATATTTATTTAGATGTTTTATTATTTAAAAATATTTTACATTTCTGTCATGTCCATTAAGTCAAGAACACACATAACACTAAATGATTAGAAATTGCATTGAATAAATTGCATTGAATAAACCTAAAAACGTGTAGAAAACGCTAGGGGCGCCGCCTTCTTTTTCCAAAGTGCTAGGACGGTTGTGCTCTGGAGGCGTCTGACGTTGCTGTGCTTGGTTCTTGTCACGTGACCTATCGCGGCATTTTTATTTTTGTTTTATAAAGAACCAAGCGCAAAAGACACGCTATGTGAACCCTAAGCAGAAGAAAGACAAGGAAGATTTAGCAGATGAGACTTTCTTTTTATTTCAATCACTGAATAGTGACCGTAGTGAATACTATTTCTTTTTTCAGAGCTGTGCCAAAGCAGAAATAATTCAGTTTTCTCCATGAATTGTTATTTACTAACTATCTATCACTGCAAGCTGCTTGATCTGTGCTGCATAGTGCTAAATCACTGCATTTGCAATGTGAGCAGTTGCCAATGACAACAGATAAGTAAACACACAGCCATTACGATCACATAAGCCTAGCAAGAGCATTTAAATAAAAACTACTAGATAAGCCCAAGCACACAGATAGCATTAGCAAACAGCATGGTGCCCATATCGATAACCAACTGATAACTTTATTATTAACTCATCTGTATCATCTTGAGCTTTTGTGAGGTTTCACGCATGTAAGGTGAATTTAAAAGTTTATCATCTGCACTGAAACGCCTTAAAACGCTAGTGTGGACGGAGAGCGTTTTTTTTTTTAACAAAAACTCAATTTTCAAATACAGAACAGCTCAATTTCAGTGGGTTCCTGTAATGTCCACAAGTTACCACTATATTTTAATAGCTAAATGTCAGGCTTGTGTTATATAATATAATATATGCAATGCAGTGTAATGTACATCAATCACAGTAATCAGATCATAACTGTTCACATTCAAAAACATTCCATTAGTAAAGTCGGCCATAGTCAGAGGAACAAAGATACTCTCTTCTGCACAATAACCATTATAAAATAATATATGCCAAGCAGCAAGTCAAGATTGTAATCAGTATATAAAAGCAGCCAATTATACCAAGCTGTTCTAATTTGTCACATTAAGTTAAACAGATGTATAGAAAGAGAGAGAGAGTTGAATTCTCCCGCTATTATACTATGAATTCTTAAACTTCAGACAAGCATCCCTGCGAGAAAGAAAACACTTTTCAATGTGTATTATAATTATATGAAACCTGTAGTTTATTATTTTTTTTCTTTATCTCTCTCATATCATATGTATTCTTTTGGTGTAATATATTTTGTAAATTGTTATGGAGGGGAGGGGAAGGGAGAAAAAGGAAAAAAAAAGATTTCTCATGTATGTTTTAGGGTATGAATGTGAGAATTATTGTGCAAGCATGTAAAATATCTGTAGATCTGAGTCTGTAAATTGTATTTCTTATTAAATAAAGATGTTAAATAAAATTAAAAAAGAAAAAAGAAAACACATTTCAATTATGCCATTGCAGTCTCTTTCTACGAAGCAAAGTGAAGTAGCAGAGTTTAGTATTACCAGGCTAGACATGTGGTATATGTTAATTATCAGGAGCAAAGTATTTTACAACATGTCATATGGTTAAATGTTACAATTACAAACCTGTTAGTGAAACTATTTCACACAACTGAAACCTCTTCTCTTTCATAATTATGTTTTTTTCATGACACTGGTTCACTCCTCATTGAAAAAGAGGTATATATATATATATATATATATATATATATATATATATATATATATATATATAGAGCTGTCAGTTAAACGCGTTATTAACGGCGTTAACGCAAACCCATTTTAACGGCGTTAATTTTTTTATCGCGCGATTAACGGTCTTTTTGTCCTAGCAAACTTTGTAGTTTTTTCACATACTTTTGCAACAGGACGCGGCATGCGTCCTGATCCATTCAGCGTCTCGCGCTCATCATCCACTCAAAGCCGGCTCGCAAGCCCAAACGAGTGTGTGCGGCGTGCCTGTTGTTTTGTTTCCGGTCTAGCTAGATCCGCTTGCGCTTTGGTCGAAGAAGCAACAAAACGTCCTCGCGCGGCGCAAGCCATTGAAATGAATGGGTTTCAGAGCGCAGCGCGAGGGACGTTTTGTGCCGCACACACTCGTTTCAGCTTGCGAGCCGGCCAAATAGTAACGTTATGTTTTGAGTGGATGACGAGCGCGAGACGCCGAAATGGATGCCAATGAGATTCCGAATGTAAAGTTTACTTTTAAAAAGTTGCCAAATTGTCCCATTGACAAGACCAAAGCGATCTGTATGTTTTGTCATTATGAACGGAGCTATCATCATCGCAGCACGTCCAGCCTGAAACACCACTTGATGATGGCCAAGCAAACACACACACACACACACACACAGATGATGCAAACTCTCCACCCCTCGTCAACATCAGGACCTCGTCAGTATTTCTTTCACCCTTTTATTGATGGACAGTGTTACATTGTGTGAGAGATTATTTAGGCTATATATGTTAGAGTGAAATTGAACACTATTCCAATGTTATTTTCAATAATAATAATTTAAAAAAAAACATTTGCACTAAACAAGCCAATCCACTTTTCCATGTTGATAAGAGCATTAAAATGAGAAAAAAAATGTAACAAAAAGAAATCAAAAGACATTAAGAATAGATAAAAATGTGCGATTAATTGCGAGTTAACTATGACATTAATGTCGATTAATCGCGATTAAATATTTTAATCGTTTGACAGCACTATATATATATATATATATATATATATATATATATATATATATATATATATATACTCACCTGAAGGATTGTTAGGAACACCTGTTCAATTTCTCATTAATGCAATTATCTAATCAACCAATCACATGGCAGTTGCTTCAATAGGGGTGTGGTTCTGGTCAAGGCAATCTCCTGAACTCAAAACCGAATGTCAGAATGGGAAAAAACGTCATAAGTCAACCTTTGAGCAATTTTGAGCGTGGCATGGTTGTTGATGCCAGACGGGGCGGTCTGAGTATTTCACAATCTGCACAACCATTTCTAGGGTTTACAAAGAATGGTGTGAAAAGGGAAAAACATCCAGTATGCAGCAGTCCTGTGGGCGAAAATGACTTGTTGATGCTAGAGGTCAGAAAAGAATGGGCCGATTGATTCAAGCTGATAGAAGCACAACTTTGACTGAAATAACCACTTTTACAACCGAGGTAGGCCTATGCAGCAAAGCATTCGTGAAGCCACAATACGCACAACCTTGAGGCGGATAGGCTACAACAGCAGAAAACCCCACCAGGTCCTACTCATATCCACTAGAAATAGGAAAAAGAGGCTACAATTTGCAAAATCTCACCAAAATTGGACAGTTGAAGACTGGAAAAATGTTGCCTGGTCTGATGAGTCTCAGTTTCTGGTGAGACATTCAGATGATAGAGTCAGAATTTGGTGCAAACAGAATGAACACATGGATCCATCTTGCTTTGTTACCACTGTGCAGGCTGGGTGGTGGTGTGGGGATGTTTTCTTGGCACACTTTAGGCCCCTTAGTGCCAATTGGGCATCGTTACATGCCACGGCCTACCTGAGTATTGCTTCTGAACATGTCCATCCCTTTATGGCCACCATGTGCCCATCCTATGATGGCTACTTCCAGCAGGATAATGCATCATGTCACAAAGCTTGAATCATTTTAAATTGGTTTCTTGAACATGACAATGAGTTCACTGTACTAAAATGGCCCCACATACACAAGATCTCAACCCAATAGGGAATCTTTGGTATGTGGTGGAATGGGAGCTTCATGCCCTGAACGTGCATCCAACAAATCAACTGCAAGTTGCTATCCTCTCAATATGGGCCAACATTTCTAAAGAATGCTTTCAGCACCTTTTTGATTTAATTCCAGGTAGAATTAAGGCAGTTCTGAAGGCGAAAGGGGGTCAAACACAGTATCAGTATGGTGTTCCTAATAATCCTTTAAGTGAGTGTATGTAAGTAATGTGTAAAAATGTTGAGTATATATATATATATATATATATATATATATATATATATATATATATATATATATATTATATGGAATTATAACATAGTCTATATATATATAATGCAATATATATATATATATATATATATATATATATATATATATATATATAATGGAAATTATATTATATATAGACTATGTTATAATGTAATGGTGGTGATTATATATATAGACTATTTTATAATGTAATTGTGGTGAGTCAATGAGCTATAGAAAAAATATATAATTGATAAATGATTTCTTATGTATGTATAATAATACATAAATAAAATAAAATAAAATAAATATGTACACCCCTTTCCCCTCTATTTCAACATGAATGCTTACAAATATTTTCAGCACTGCAGACCCTTATTGAGAGACTGTAAAGAAGGAGATAGAGAGGCCTTGGGCATTTCCTATCACTATGAAGAAAATAGTTTTCTCCTTATCTGCAGGGCTAAAGCAATTATCGCACTGCAGTTTCTCCTCTGGCCACATTATGTTTAAATAGTAACATAAAACAAACAAACAAACAAACAAAAAACTCCCCCACACAAACACATAACAACAACCTGGCTGCATCCCTTGCCCATGTATCAAAGCACAGTGTGACCTCACAGATGTCTCATTGGTGTCTCTGGCCACTTGTTTAATCTGGTATGCAGAAGACGTAGAAGGCCGACGATTCGCCCTTGCTTACCCACTCAGGTCCAGAGTTTGTACAGGTGACTAATTGCTACAGAAAATATGGTAATTTTGAGAGTGATGATATCTCCATTGAGCACAGCTGTGTTTGCTGAAAAGTTCTTGCTAAGTGGATGTTTTGAAATATTTTCTCAAATCAGGACCACATTCAACAAATGGTTTCATTCTTGTTTTCATTTATATTTGTTCTTATTTCAAGGCAAAATCCAAAAAGTATTTTATTTTATTTATTTATTTATTTTTTTTGCAATTTTTGTGATGGGATGTAGTATATTTTTCAGTTGATACAATTTATATAAAATTTGCATAGAATCTTTGTATAGAATCTTTTTGTCATAAAGGGTTCTTTAAAATTCAGTCTAAATCAGGGTGAATAATCCTATAGCACTCCATTTAACTTTTTTTAAAAATGGGATGGCTTGCACATTCAATCCTTAAATGCATCATTGTTTCACCAATCATTATTACATCTTCGGATCTTAAGTTACCCGGATCTAGAACCTGTCGGAATACTATGAAACTCTCCAGATTCAGGTTTACTTTTCCAGGTTTACTCTTGCATTTAAAAGAGCATGCCAAATAAAAACATTAACTTGTGCTATAGATACGCCGTGCCAGGAGATAAATCCTTCGGCAGAGATGTATGAAACAGCAAAAAACTGTACTGTGTGGACTGTGGGGTGAAAAAATACAGGATGACTATTATAGTGTTTTTCATTTTAAAAAATGTGATTAATCAACTTGTTTTAATCAATTGACAGCACTAGTTTTTATTTTACTAAAAAATGAACAGAATATGGATCTACTTCGAATTTGTACCTGTACTGACATGGCCGAGCAGAGGCATAAGCAAACTAAGCGACTGTTTCGAAAAAACCAGCCGAAAAACCGAAAAATATTTTTAGATGACTTAAACAAGTGACATAAATGAATTAATTAATATGAATAAATGAAAAAATAAAGACAAGAACATTCTGATTTCATGATCAATATACAACTGCTGTTGTGTCTTCCAGCATTTAAGTCATGCGCACAATTTAGACACCTTGCGTGTGCATAGACAATTCATGCTCAACTGTGCATAGTCACTGACTCGCGGTAATGTTAAGCCTTAATTTATTTGATATGTTTTTGAGACCGTTTGTTTTAAGAAGTTTCACAGAGTTTTTAAAGAGTAAAGTATGCTATCTAGTTTTTATTTATTTATTTATTTATTTATACAAAACCTCACTGTATTAATTTATAATGTATCATTATTGCGTGATATTCGTGTCAATAATTGTAAAGTACAGGTGACGTCACTTAAGTGGGAGGGGCCCCCCAAATCAAATTCTGCTTAAGTTTTTGTTGTGGCCTTGTCTTTCCATTGACCAAAGACTCCAATTGGTTCTTTCTCATCAAGACAAAATAAAACTGTCCTCTTGCAATTTGTGGAGACAGTTGATCTTTGCGGATTTTGTCTTGATGAGAGGGAAGCAGTTGTTCTCCCGGTTGGTGGACAGACCTTTGAGGGTGGTCTAATAGCATTACACAATTATATAATAAAAAAATATATATATTGTGATGACATCACAAAATATGAAGACAAACATTCAAAGTTTCATTCTAAAACCCCAATAGAAGCCTTGAACATAAATATGACATGACAAAAATGACATTCAGTACATTCTAGTATGGATATTCTAACTGACCGCAGTAGTTATAGAATACCGGTAGGTCTATTTTTCAAGTGTGAAGATGTCACTGGTGTGTGAGCCAATGAGAAGTTGTTCCCATGGAGGGAAACTTTAAAATACTTTGTCTTCTAGCAGGGTTTTTGAATTCGTTCATTTTATTGGGTGTCAATGAAGATACTATTAAAGATTAGTTTAACACTAATATGTCACATAGGTATCAACATATAGCCTAATGCAAATGACCATTCAGGTCAATAACACAGAAACTCATAGATACCAAACATGGTCCACCTGATCTTAATTAAGTAAGTCTAAAACTTTCATTAAATTTATACTGCAGGGCTGTTGAGTGCTTGATTTTGATCAACTGTCAAAATTTGACAACTGACGCTTTAGCCTACCTTTAACGTCAGTTAGGTGATCGGGTAGGTTTAGGTCTGGTCTAGGGTTAGGATTAGAACAAGAAAAAACATGCAGCCTCATGCGCTTGATCTGCAATTTTCAATGTCTAACTTCAAAATCAATGGACGCATACAGTTTAATTTTAAATAAATAAAGTATGTAGTCATATAGGCTAAATTGAAAATTAATCTGAATAGGCAAATAAATTAATAGTCCTGCTGCACGGATTTTCGTAATTATTCGAGATAATATAACAAATAAATAATTATTGATAGGCCTACTTTTTAAAAGGGCTTTGTGTGTTTCATTTATTTATCTTATTATTCATCGACTGTCAATTATAGAAAACAAGAATGAACAAATTAATTAAAACAAATTTAATTAATAAATAAATAATATTATTGACGCACATGCTTTTCTGTCTCATTATTTCAACATATCTCTCTCTCTTCCTCTCTCTAATAACTGCATTAATAACTGCATAGAGCCAGGACACACTGGCTTACTAAGGTTAGTTATGAATGTAATTTGATACTTATGACTAATCATGCGTGTGTTCAGCGCGTTCAGTCTGTGTTCACAATTGGTGTTTAAGGCTTGCTACAGTCGATGGAAACTCTTTGGTCGGTCTTTGAATTTTTCAGCGAGTTGTAAGTTTGTCCCCCATCATTCATTAGTCTACTATCAGTGGCTCAAACCAAAAATGACATTTTGGAATTAGCAACGGAGGCATGGGATTAGATGCATAAGAAATTAGTCATACATACTAGAGCGTTTTAATGACACAAACTTGACAAACGTCTTGATATGCATCATCTGAACAATGTTTTGAGGTGTGGTAACTGTAGTATAAGCGGAATAATTGACTTCAGGTCATTGAATTATCAGAAAAATAATGCACACCCGAGGTGTAACGGCCACTCGCTTCATGTCGTGACCGCATTACCACCTCGGGTGTGCATTATTTTTCTAATAATTAAACGGCCTGTCATCATTCCTTACATAATACATAGGAAAACACTATAAAAATATACTATGATCACATAATGAAATTGGATACATGATTGCAGATATATCAAGTGATTGTACAACTGAGCAGGAAACGGGTACATTATCCCTTTCTACTTTATACATAAGTCTATCATAAGGCATGCATTAAACCATACAAAATACACTATATGAGACAGTCATAATCATACACACAATATAATGGGGATAATCATGTTCATTTATAGAACAGTTTGTCTATAATTTAATGAAGAATGTGTCTTTTTTATGGTGTTTGCTTTTCCATGTGGCCACATTCATTTAAGAAATAAACCATCAAACCATGGTAGTCATGGTAACTGACACCTGTTCTGCCTTTTTGTGGTGTTAGTTGCTCTTTCAGGGGATTGTTCACAGAACTCACCGAGTGGGTTTCTTGGATTATGCATTAAATATACACACACGTACACACACACACACACACACACATACTAATATATATATATATATATATATATTTTTTTTTTATATATATATATATATATATATATATATATATATATATATATATATATATATATATATATATATATAGCCCACAGCTAAACTAACATTGTCCACAATATGATTATACTTAAGATTTATTTTATACTTAAGTCTAGAACAGAGGTCAGCATTCACTTTCTGCATTTTGATTTGGCCTTATGTTAAGGCCAACTGTTATGCACTTACTGTCTCCCAGAAAGTAAAATCAGGGCAGTCTAAGGGGATTCTTGTCAGTTTAGAATAGCATCTTTTGAGACACATGACATCTTTTGATGTATCTTGACATATTCTGTTCTCTTTTGCGTCAACTTTCTCTCTGAACACTGAATGTTTCTCCTTTTTGCATTCTGAAGGCTGAGGGCAGGTGAAAGAGATGCACAAAAAGTGGTGGCTAATTTGATAACACTATAGCAGATGGCTCTGAGAAACATGCATGCCAGTTTTTTAGTGGGACCCAACATGCAGGAAATCCTTCTAGTGAACAAACTGACTCAGCATGTTGAACATCTGCTGAGAGCAAAAAATAAATAAATAAATACACATAAATAAATAAATAAATAAATAAATAAATAAATAAATAAATAAATAGCAACATACAATGACGATGTAGCAGGCTAAACTAGTATGAGTATGTGTTGTTTGTTGTCACTGTGTTTGACATCTCACACAGTTTTCTCATATTCCAGTTTTTAACTTAGTCAGATTAGACTTACTTCACCAACCTAACCTACTTCACCATTGCTTATGCATGTGTTCTGTTTGCCAGGGAAAGGATGGCTCATTTTTATAAACAAAGCCTTTCTAAAAGAAAGCACTTGCTGCCTTTGCTTTATCTTGAGAGCACAGAGGGTTTACTAATTAGAGTGTCTTTTGGAAAGAGACGGTGAGCCGAAACAGAGGATTGAGATATGGCCCTTGACGGACGGCCTTATCGGTATTTTGATGATTACCCAGCTGCCTATTGGTTGCATGTCAGGCGGTATGCGAAATCAAAATGACGTTTAATTTGCAGTTACATGACTGATATTTTAATTATCCTTCCACATCTGTCACAGCTCTCTGGCATCTTTATGCTTCCTAGATAAAACAATAATGCACAGCCATTCCGGTGATGATTGTTATTTTGAGAGGGACACACCCCTCCTTCTAAATTTAGAAAATAAAGAAAGAAAGAAAGAAAGAAAGAAAGAAAGAAAGAAAGAAAGAAAGAAAGAAAGAAAGAAAGAAAGAAAGAAAGAGAAGAAAGAAAGAAAGAAAGAAAGAAAGAAAGAAAGAAAGAAAGAAAGAAAGAAAGAAAGAAAGAAAGAAAGAAAGAAAGAAAGAAAGAAAGAAAGAAAGAAAGAAAGAAAGAAAGAAAGAAAGAAAGAAAGAAAGAAAGAAAGAAAGAAAGAACATATTTCTCTTCACTCCTTTTATCCTTCATCCTCATTAAAATGACTGCAGACTGTATTTCCCCTTTGATGGCTTACCAAAACAGTATTTACTTATCTGTATAAGTATATATGTATCTGTATATCTGTATTGTTTCAATGCTTCTATGAACCTAAGGACCATATTTCAAAGCTCGGTGGCAGATGGCACAAGTTGTGCTGACACAATATTATGTAACATTTAGCAGTGGAGAGTTTACAAAGTAAGCCAGAGCAAAAATTTAACGACATCAGTAAACCCATCAAATGCAACCCAGGCACCCTTTATTATTAAATATATATTATTCTTTGAAGATATTGCACATTTCAAATATTTATTTCATCATATTCAACAACAACCCTTTATAATGACCTGGAATCAGGAATGAGCTTTTGATATACCACTTGTAAGAATAAAACATTCATCTGGCTGGCTGTTCAAATGTCTTTCTGAAGTTGCCCTGTCCTTCATTCATCAGAGATAGAGAGGAGGAAAAGCTTTGTTCTCCGTCTTGTTCAATGAATTCTTTAAAGATTAAAATAAGCCTATATTGCCTGTGAGAGAAAAAAAAGGCCCAGGGAAAAATTGGAAAGAGGGACCGAATTCTTTATGAACCATTTTTGCAAAACAATTTGAAGTTTTCTGCATGATGATAACTAGTCAACCAAACAAGTTTTATTTGGGAATTGTATGGCTCGTTTCCACCAAGCGATACAGTACAGTGAAGTACGATTTGGGACGGTAAACTCTGATCCAGCCTAAGCTTCCACTGCCAGCGGTACCCTTACTTGATTGGCGTGGTGTAGCAATCAACGTCATTCTTCGCTTCAAAAAAGAAAGCGACACAATAAGCAACAATGGAGGACATAGAGCAGATCATGTTCAACTTTGTTTAACCCTCAAACCATATTCACCTTAATCTTGTAATTCTGGACAAAAGTGGGCACAGAGGACTCAGGTGTGATCCTAATTTTTATTTATTATAAATGTTACAATACTGTCTTCGATAAAGTTTTGCTCTATCCATTTATTGTGTTTTTTTAAATTTTATTTTAGGGGTAGTTCCATATTTTCTATATAAATTAATTCAATGTAAACTAATTACTATGTAGTTTTAATTTATTTTTTATTTGTTTAACTAAATTAAAATATCATTCCAATAAATTCTAGAGATAAAACCTAAAGATGAAGTGACTTTGCTGTCACCTGGTGTCTTATTTTGGCTTAGTTTAGAATGCTCTAAATTACTGTTTTTCCCATTCATTTCTCTAGGTACCCATTTTTGACCCAAATACAAGATTAAGGAGTTTTTGCAAGTTTTTCCTGCGGTTTATCTTTGCCTGTTAAGAAAAAAATAAGAAGATTCAATTGCAAAATGACAGTGAGACTAAAAACGGTTTGCTGATCCAGCCTGTTCTCAGCGTAAATGCGTCTCTATAACACGCATGTGTATTTGTCGTGTAATATATACACGAAAATGAGTTTTTACGTGCATATGAGACACAGTTTTTGTCGTGCAATTGATACGCAGTTCATTTGCGTATAATACACACGCACCCCACACCACTAATTCTAGCCAAGCATATAATACACACCCACCCCACCCACACCTAAACTTAACCTAACCAACCAATGCGTATCATATGCACGTAAAAACTCACTTTAGCGTATATATTACACGACAATACACATGCGTGCAATAAAGACGCATTTGGTGTGATCGGGTTGGCTGATCTGCTGCAGCTGGTACATTGATCAGAGGGATCAGTGACCATGTACACACGAGCACACACACACAACATTGAATTCATAAACCGTGACATTGTCTCTCTCACTGTCAACACAATATCTAAATAAGATACTTTTAGTTGTTATTATCTTGTTCTGGGTTATGTTGAATGGATATGGAAATATAGCCTATCTGTTGTGAATATATGATAATTACGGTAGGCTATTAATGATATTATTATTTATAAATGTATAATCAAACTTGTTTAAATGTACAAATCGGTGTTATTTTGTTTTTTAAAATATATCCCAATAAAATAAATGCATTAATCTCTCAATTGGGTATTTTTCATTAAAGAAATAGAGATTGGAATCTAGCGGTTAAAATTTCCCGCTCGTGGCAGTTCTAGTAGTTATGGAATTCTGGCACTTCTAGTGTTAACAGTCAAGAGCTAATCTGAGGTCTTTCTTAATGCTTGGGTTCTGTGCACGTGTAACTTCAATGAAGCGGATGAACAGAGAAAGCCAGGGCTGGTTCTGCCTACTCCAGGGCAGCGTTTACAGGCTCACCACCTGGTCCCACCTTTAGGGAGAGGGGAGAACCTTGGGCACATATGCCAGGCCGGGGTCTCAGTCTAAGAGTTAGCTGGCCGTTAGCCGAATTCCAGACAAAATTCCTTGACCGGAAGCGAACAAGTCCCTATCCTCTATTAGAGACCACACAAGGAGAACAACTGGTTCTTTAAAAACAGAATTTTTAACTCACTGCCTGCAGTGGCTCAGGGCCGTTCTCGGTAGTACTGTAGGACCAGAGATAAGGCCCAAGAGGATAAAAGAGGGGCGCAAGGCATATTCCCTTGCTCCCTCGGGAACCTGACAATCAGGACATGCTTCACATGCTACTGCATCATGATATCCGTCAAGAAAAAATAGAGGCAACATCATTCTGAGGGCAGAAAATACAGCCCTACTCCAACCCATCTTGCAGGAAAGAGAGCACTAAAATGCCTGCATGCATTCAGGATCTCCTCACAGAGAGAAGACTCAACAAATAGGTTCCTCTTCTATTTGGCGTAAGCAACACTTCCTCTTCGGGGGTGCTCTCACAAAAGTGATGGTGACTACCACATAGTCCTGTGATAGCCACCTGAACCTCCATGCCCATATTTTATGACCAGCCTGGAATCTGTCCAGGGGTCTGAACACAGGTGCCATCATGCCCCGTCCGTCCTTGAGAATGTATTCAGGGGAAGTCAGGAAGGGCTGTCGATGGGAACTCGGTCTGGTTGGGCCAATAAGGGGAAACTATCAAGACCTGCTCCACTCCTGACCTAGCACAGTAGGTGCAAGTGACATGCATGCATAAGACAGGAGCACTGCTCAACACTAAGTGTGAAGAAATCACTGAGCCTCAGAAGCATCTCTGCTCAACACCCAAGTGTGATGAAAATCACTGAACTTGAGTGGGTGCCAAGCGACACTAAATCACATAGCCTCTTTTTAGAAGGGTCACTGGCTGAAGGGTGAGAGTAAATGGTACTCTTCAGAGACATCCGATCGGCTCCAAAGTGAAAGGCAACTGGTGTGTGCGTCTACTGCAGGGTGGAGCATGTAATCACACACGCCAATGTTGAATTGGCTTCATTAAATAGTAGAATGAAGAAGACAGGCTCCCTAAGCATGATCCCCATTCAGTCAACTACGTTTGATGTTATCGACTGAAAGGGAACTATTGTTACATATCCTGTGTGTGGTGGGGGTAGAGAGTCCAAAAGCTAGAAGGTTAAACTCTCATTACAGCAGATATTTTAAACTTGTGTGATGCAACTGGAATGTGTTCACTTGGAAAAACAAAACAAAACAAACAAAAACACATTAGAATTTAAAAAATAAAAACATTGTAATTTAATAAAGTATTATCATCATATTATTTTCATTTTTAAATATATTTTGATTTAATCTGAATTTAAATAATGCATCTCTGATGAGCCATTTGTACTAGTTGGTGAATCACAAACAAAATACTTTGTTGTGTTTAGTTTAAATTCATAATTATGTAGCTCTACATTTTCTACACCCAACCCCCTATTGCCCACCCACCCCCAGAACCAAACCACCCTATCCCCTTCTTTTTTTTTTTTTCTTTTTTTTTGCAATGAAAAATAATTAAATAATTGTCAGTTAGATAAAGATAAAGACAGACTTGGAAGGATTGAGACATTTCATAAAACGGCTGGGTTAATATAGTGTGACTTGAGTGAGCTCATTTAAACTTGTTTGCAGTTGAGGTTTCTTGACTTTGCTGATGACAGAGACAAGCACTCAGATGATTAGCTGCTGTTCTTCAACAACAGACAGATACGACAAGACAGGATACAGGGCATCTCACACTTTACATTCAATATGCACATGGCAATTGATGTTTAATAAAGGAGCATTCATTGTCAAGTGGGCAACGAATGTATTTGAATAATAATCAGAACTCAATGGAGAAATAGGTAGTTTTTTTTATTATTTGTTTTGGAATAATAGCTCAATGAAACATTTTTCAATTCTTAGGTGACTTTTCAAAATTCACAACATCAGTCTGTATGAGCTAAACAGAAGAATATTTAACATTGCTCAATTGGCACAAAATGCATCCAATGACAGCATCTTGACAACAACAATGACAACAACCCCCCCCCCCCCCCCCACCACCACCACCCCTGTCTTCCACCTCGCTGCACCACCTTGGGTATGTCTGTGGTCACCTGGCCCCACGCCCGGTTCAGGGAAGCCAGAAATACTTCCTAATTGTCCAGGTAGGCCAAAACTATATCATCAGACTCAGCTTGCGATTCCTTTTCGGTCGGCTTCTGCCCAAGCTAAATGATATTCATCAAACCTAGGTGTTGAGCAAATATGCTCCTAAAAAATGTGACTTTAGTCACACCTAAGTGTTGAGCAGTGCTAACGTCTTGTGTGTGCACATTGAAGTCTACTGGAGAGGACGCGATGCAGCCAATATGAAGACTGGGCTCTATAAGCCTGTACATTGTACCCTAGAGAGGTGGGTCACGACCATCTTGGTCCTGTGTTAATTGATGGGCCCTTTTTCGAAAGCCTCCGTTCAATTTGTTACACAGGGATGCATTTCCAAATGCTCCGTCAACAGGCCACCCTGTGTCCGTACGTTCGAATGGTGTATCAGTACAAAGTCCTACACTTCAATCCCATAGCCAGTTGGGTCCTTGGGTCAACTGGAAAAGAGTAAACTCATCCATGGACTGAGGATCTCTTTTTTAATTTGGAGATTGATTCAGTCCACCACATCTCTGAAAAAGAGTGTGTGGATGGTTAGTGCTGTATAAACTGAAACACTTCAGAAACTCCTGGGGAACATGGTAGACGCAGCCACACGGCTTCCTCCAGATGAAGACCACTTTGCTGTTTCCCTCTCATGTCACAACTCGCCGGCCACCTCCTCTTCTGAGCCAGAAGCTTCTAAGGTTGCTTCATTCCACTTATTACTTCTGGCCAGCTAAATCGTCGCCGCTGATGAGCCTCGCGACAGCCTGTGGCCCAGGGAGAGTGGAGACTCCTTCCCCAGGCGGTCTACCTGTTTTGGACCACGTCGGGGCCGCACAGTTACATCTGTTGCCCCTCCGGACACGCCCCTCCTATTTTTTTCTCCTGTCTGAGTGGACATCCCTCAACACAGAAAAAAACTCTGGCCACAGCTGGCCCAAGGGCCCCTGCAGAAATGTGTTCCCAAGTGAGCCTTCTTGCACACAACTGTGCTAAAGCAGGGAGAAGGTCTTACTACTTGCCCCTCATTGGCCAAACCAGACCTCTCCTCTTGACAGCCCTTCCTGACTCCTTCCTCTTATACATTCTCAGGGATTGGGCATGATGGCATCTGCGTTTATACCTTGGAGAAGTTCCAGGTTTGGTTCTAAAAAGAATGGGACATGGAGGTTACTACCGCAAGAATTGTAATGCCGCAGAGCATCTGCTCTGCCATCTGTTCCCAGCCTATTCTGCTGTCACTGTTTGGTTGATCCTCTCCCTGTTATAGGCTGTAATCCAAGTGACATTCCATAATGTTGTACTGCCCAGTCATCCGCCCAGTCCATGTGTGTATTCTCCACATGTTACCCCTTCGGGCAGGATGTGGTTTCTGCAGATGATAGATAGATAGATAGATAGATAGATAGATAGATAGATAGATAGATGAGATAGATAGATAGATAGATAGATGAGATAGAGTAGATAGATAGATAGATAGAGATAGATAGATAGATAGATAGATAGATAGAATAGATAGATAGATAGATAGATAGATAAGATAGATAGATAGATAGATCTGAATATCATAACAGAGTCTCATAGCTGGAACATATCTGGTGAGGAGACGAGATATGTCTCCTCATAGGTGAGGAGACGGCCCACAGGTGAGGAGACGGCCCCTCTCTCCTCACAGGTGAGGAGACGGCCCCTCTCTGTGATGAATATGGACGGTTTCTCAGTGAATCATTGGAAGTAGATTGGCACTGCCAGCCTCCATACAGGCAGATATATTTCAGCCTCTTATCATCACTGTAGCGCCAGCAGATGTTTTAGCCCCATGGCTTTATTCATCCATCTGCCCATTGCTTACATTTCTCTTTCGTCAACCTCAAATGTTTCCTTTTCCTCATCTACAGGCCCGCTTTATTTTCACGTCTCATTTGGCGCTAAAGGGTACCATGTGCGTTGTATATTTACGCTTTTGCAAAAGCGTTTGTATATGGCGCTTTGGGATGAGAACGGGCTGGAGATACAGGTATTCCATTGTACCATTGGAATTTAAAATATTAAAACTAACACAGGCCTCCACATGTGCAATGTAATGGTGTAATGGTCATCCATGCAATGGTCATCATGTCATCAAAGAGCACTAAACATACATTTTATTTGCAAAAAAAAAAAAAAAATGTGTCATGAAATCTCAGTGGCTTAAGTCTAGCATGGAACTATAAAAATGCAACAAAAGCACTTCAATGCAAATCAACCAACCATTTAGAACTATTTTATTGTTTTCCAAAGTTATTTACCATTAAAGCTTCTTTATTTTTTACATTTTGTCCAAATGCACAGCAACATTTATTTATTTAATTTTATGTAGTTTTAATTTCTGGCACTTTCTATCCAGAAATGTTG
The DNA here is from genome assembly GCA_030378365.1 of Hybognathus amarus. Lineage (NCBI taxonomy): Eukaryota > Metazoa > Chordata > Actinopteri > Cypriniformes > Leuciscidae > Hybognathus > Hybognathus amarus. Next base: position 18,648 of record JAQIUQ010003018.1, on the reverse strand, counting down.
CAATTTCAGGTTCCAATTTTACTTTGTTTTATTGTGTACAATACAATAAATACATTTAAAGAGATGGAAGCTAAAAAAATTATACCATGTAGGAAGAGCCAACATATCACCCTCAATGACAAATGATAAAAATTGTGTGATTGTGTGTCTATGATAAAATAATAATGTAACTTTCAAGCAATAGTACCTTGAAGGTAAGTAATCTGAATTGATATGTATTTTAAGGTTTGTTTTTGATATATTTATGCTTTCTGGTCCTCAAATGTGATTGGCTGGGACATGTTCAAGAGTGCTGATATACTGTATAGGTCAACAGCACTGGGACTTTTGGACTGTGTTCATGGTATCCCATACATTTTTAATATTAACTTTATGTTCTGTTTCAAAGCAATATCACATATTATTCAGAGTTGGAAATTCCCTCCGAGGAAATTATCCCCCCAAAAAAAGCCATAATTTTGTACTCTGGACTTCTAAAAAGCAGCATACAAAAGACACTCTCTTTTTATCACAGTATAGGCTCCAGCCATGCTTTTGGTAAACACATAAATTGGCCCGCCAAATCAATGCTTCATCCTAAAATTCCTGTATTTATATTTAAGTAGATTATGTCAAGACCATCTTGAAATATATGTACTCGAACCATTGTTTAAGAGCATGCGAGCAGAAAAGACACATTCTGTGTTATTTGGTGGAAAGGGAAACGCAACTGAATTGGATATGCCAAATACAATGAGTTCAAAGAAGTGTTAATTACTCTGATATAAACAAGATTAAGAAGTCCTGCTGAGAGCCCCATCCCTCATCACTCAAAGCACAGCTTCTTTATTCCACTGAGGGCAGATATAAAGGACTAAGGAGCATAGAGGAAAGATAGAATGAGGGCAGAGAGAGAAAAAGAGTAAATTGGGCAATAAAAGTCTAAATCTTTCACACAAGGGTATGGAGTAAGGCTGAGCTGGAGTTTGAGTCCAGCTCTGTTTAGCTTATGCATTCATGAGTTATTACTGCTGGAACAATCAGCAATGCTGTGGTTAAATGTCCTCTTTATGCAGACAACCTGGTGATCATAGGAAACCAGATACATGTTCTAGGGCCTATTTTGCAACCAATAAAGCAGGGGTTCTCAACTCCAGTCCTCTTGACCCACTGCTCTGCATATTGTGTATGTCTCCCTTGTTTAACACACCTGATTCAGATCCTCAGCTCGTTAGGATAGATGGTAGAGTCTTTCCTAACGAGCTGAGGATCTGAATCAGGTGTGTTAAACAAGGAGACATACACATTATGCAGAGCAGTGGGTCCGAGGACTGGAGTTGAGAACCCTTGCAATAAAGCATCAATTAATCTTGGGAATAACAGATACAAGCCCTGCACAATGGCCAGGGGGATTTTGAGCCATTCCTCTTTCAGAACAGTGGGAAGGTCATTATGTGATGCTTGGTGGCAGAAAACATTTTCTGACTTGCTCCTAAAAACAAACAAAAGTGTCTACAAATTTAGATCTGGTGACCGTGCAGGTCATGGGAGATGTTCAACTTCACTTTATGTTTATCACTATGTCTTTATCAAGCCAATATGTCTCCAGTCTTGCTGTGTGAATTGGTGCATAGTACAAGCTCATTGATCACAGTATAAACAGACAGAAATGTCTTCAAAAGAAATGCTGTGCTGATTGTGACACTGGTTAGGTTCAGACAATGGCATGCTTTCTCCTTCACTCAAAAAAAACATATATATATGTTGGCCTTAATTAACTTTTTTTATGTCAACAGGTTGCACATAACTGGGATTGTGAGATAGCGATTACGTTAAAACACAATCAACACCATCAGATCACCTTTTTTCTTTGTTCATCTGACTGTTATAACTCAGATACAGCAGCCAAACAAAATCTAAAGTTATTGATGTGAGGGCCCAACTAAATCAAATACTGATGTCCATAATGGTGACCTAAAATTCTGGTTTTCTCCTTCAGTGACTATGTTTACATGCAGCCAATTTTTGGGTTATGTTCGGATTAAGGTCACTTTTCGGGTTTCTGAAACATTAGGGATAACCCGTTTACATGCGTGAGCAGAGAGAGTTTCTACTGTATACATGGAATTGCAATATCCCGATGTAACGGCGACGCGCGGTTAGGGTCAAGACGTCAGAACAACCTTAAGACACAAAATGCGTCATTTCCGATTCTTTCTTCCTGTATCCAAAGACAACAACAGTAGCACCCGGATAATGAATAGTTCGGGGCAGATAGCGATCGTCTTTGTTTGCGCTTAGATGCTGGTAACGTTACAGAGCTCGCTCCAAAAGTATGCTGTGCTGTGTCTCGCCATGTTTACTTCCGGTATACTGCATGCGGATTTTTGTATGCGTTGAGAAGCTTCTCTAATCAAAAGACCAAGATTCCTTCGAGCAGAATCTTGAACACAAATCACTTTGGGGATATGCCGATACGCGTTTACATGACCAAAAATTTGGGTTAGAAAAGGGGTACCTTAGGTATAATATCCCGGTTTTTAAAATCCGGGATATGAGCATTTATCGGGTTTTTGCCGGTGTTTACATGGACGTCTCGCGACCGGGTTATTGAACGTTTTGAATGGGTTATTGACTGCATGTAAACGCAGTCAGTGATTCTACTTGGTAACATCAGGTGTCTTCAATAATGCTCAATCATCACTCGATTATCCACTTAATTATCTCATTAACTTTAACACTGCTTCAGTGTTCATTTAACACCCAGCTAAGAGTTTAATTGGGTCACTTAAAATTACTTAACTTCATTGTTGAAGTTACACGAAAAAATTATGTTTAATAAATGTAAACCAGTTATGTGGAACCTGTTTACATAAAAAAAGTTAATTAAAATCAACATATAATACACAACATACACAGAGTGTTCACTGTAATACGTTTAGGAATCTTTTAAACTTAATTTTCCAGAACTGTCAGAAAAAGTTAAAATGTAGGTGTTACTCATATTTGAGCTGCCCATCCTAAGAAACCTAAGAAACCACGGGTTACTGTGTAGACCTTCGAGTCTCTTTGTGTTTTTATGATGTCTCATCGTTTTTATTTGTCTCAAATCAAGCAAGTGCACGGTCACCAGATCCAACCAGAGCGGCTGTGTAGATGAATGCATTCATGTCCTCATAAATCATGTTTCTTGATTCAATCTTTGTATGTCTAGTAAATGAAACCACGCGTCTGCACCATTCCTTTACGGACACAAGCAGAACATGCATGCTTCCTATTTAAATAGGCTTTATGCAGTTTAATATTCACAGACTCACGGTTTATGCCTGGATTCCGCGATTCTGTCCATGTTTTCCGCATCGCGGAATGAAATCAGTTAAGTTTCAAAATGAGTTTGAGTTTTAGAAATACTTGGGAAAATGTAGCTTGTGTGGACACTATTTGATTAAAAAAAAGCTTCGCTACTGAAAAGCTATTTGATTCAGAAAACAGTGACGCTACCACCACACTACTGATAAATAGTTAAACTAGTAGCGTCACTACTTGTAGCAACACTACTGCCCAATACTGGCAAAAATCTATCACTTGTTTACACATTTACTATTTTCTACAGGGTGAATGGCACATAGTGCACTATATAGGGGACAGAGATTGATTAAGTGAAAATATGCATTTCATTGGGGTGAATGAAGTCTGGTTTCAAGTTAGTGTCGCGTGAACCGCCGCAGCTCGGACACATGCTTCGGTCCAGAAAGACGATAGCACAGAGAAGGTCATATGTGCGAGTCAGCGCATAATATCTTTATTTGTGTTCCAAAGATGCACGATAGTCTTATGGGTTTGGAATGACATGAGGGTGAGTAATTAATGAAAGAACTCTCATTTTTAGGGTGAAATATACCTTTGTGTATTGAGAGGAGCCAGGGGAGCTAGTCGATGTGATGCACAAGTGCAAGAAAGAGAGCAAGAAGACCATCCAAATCCATAAATTATGCAAAATCCTAGAGAAGATAAAGCCATAGAAGAGGTGGCTGCTCGAAGCATGACATGTTAAATAGAGGGTGAAGGGTGACCCGGGGCGCTGTTTTCTGTCTTTCTACTTTTGCCCAGAGGATGACTCAGCTGTCGTTTGCTGTTGACTGACAGAATTAATGAAGCTCTTCACAGCCCAACCCGTAGATCAGCGCCTGCTTGTGAGAGCACAAAAGCTCCTGGCACACATGGAGGAAGAGAAGAGAGACTTTCATTAGAGTTTATTATTCTCTAGTCCCCATGTCAACCTCACTCCCCAGCTTCGCTCCAGAGTGAAGAGTCATTTAGGCTCCATTCTTGGCACTCATAGCACATGTGGGCAGAGTGTTTGGTGCCACATGTGGAGGGTGCTTTTTAGAGGGGACTTCTAAAGCTCCAGCTGCAGGCAACATTGCACCATAGTATGAAAGCAGAGATCAATTTTCCCTAATGATACGATGGTTTCAATGTGATGTCTCATTTCCACCTATTCACACTCATGACATAGAAAAAGGGAGAATGGATGACAATAGGGCATCTTTTTGAATTTTTCCATTCTCGCCCTGTAAAACTCAGAATATACACAGAGCCAATTGCACCGTGAATGAGTCTGTTTTAAAGGGATAGTTTGGCCAAAAATGATATTTAAACCATGCATTACTCACCCTCAAGCCGTTCGAGATGCATATGTCAATCTTGTTTCAGACGAACACATTTTCAATTATTTTAGAAAATGTCTTAGACCCTTCAGTGGATATAATGTGAAGAAATGGGGTCCAGCTCCTTCAAGTCCTAAAAATGTGCATAAATCCTTCACAAATTCATCCATCCGGCTCCAGGGTGATAAACGAAGGTCTTCTGAGGGTAATCCGTGGGGTATTGTCGTAAAAATATACATATTTAAAACTTTATAAATTAAAATATCTGATTTCCGGCAACGATGGTCGCGGGGGTTCCTACGCTACGTGCCTTCACGGGTGATGGAAGTCGCGTACGAGGTCAGGACGTCACGTTGAAAGCGTCGCGGCGTCACGACGGTTCCTACGCTGTGTACGCCGACTTCCAGCGTTCGTCGATCGTTGCCGGAAGTCAGATAAGACATTGATTGATGTCGTATGGATTACTAGTTGCAGCATGTGCTGTTTGATGCTCCACCCTTTAGGAACACTTGAGCTTGCATTATAAGTGCTCTGAATTAAGTTTTTTTTCAAATAAAGGTTTCAGAGTCAATGATATATGATTTTGTATTTATTTTGATTGTATTTACCATGTAACTACATGAAACAAGAGGGTAACAAGCACCACTAATGAAACAAGTAAGGAATAATTGACGACAGGCCGTTGAATTATTAGAAAAATAATGCACACCCGAGGTGGTAATGCGGTCACGGCGCGAAGCGGAGTTGCCGTACACCTCGGGTGTGCATTATTTTTCAATAATTCAACGGCCTGAAGTGAATTATTCCGCTTATACTACAGTTACCACACCTCAAGACGTTTGTCAAGTTTTTGACATTAAAGCGCTCTTGTAAGTCAGGACTAATGTCTTACGCATCTAATCCCATGCCTCCGTTGCTAATTCCAAAACGTCCTTTTAGAGGTAGTAGTAACGGAGGTTTGAGCCACTGATAGCAGACTAATGTAATGATGGGGGACACACTTACAATTCGCTGAAATATTCGAAGACCGACTGTTTCCATCGACTGTAGCACGTCTTACTAATCACCAACTGTGTGAACACAGACTGAATGCGCTGCTGAATGTGCTGAACGCGCGTATGGGCATGATCAGTCAGAAGTATTATATTACATTAATAACTGGCGTAGGCCTAGTCTGTCCTGGCTTTATGCAGTTATTAATGCAGTTATTAGAGAGAGAGAGAGAGAGAGAGAGAGAGAGAGAGAGAGAGAGAGAGAGAGAGAGAGAGAGAGAGAGAGAGAGAGAGAGAGAGAGAGAGAGAGAGAGAGAGAGAGAGAGAGAGAGAGAGAGAGAGAGAGAGAGAGAGAGAGAGAGAGAGAGATGTTGAAATAATGAGACATAAAAGCCTCGCGTCAATATTATTTATTTATTTATTAACTTTGTTTTAATTAATTCGTTCATTATTGTTTTCTATAATTGACAGTAGATAACCCAATAAATGAAAAACACAAAGCCCTTTTAACAAGTAAGCCTATCAATAATTATTTGTTATATCTGGAATAATAACGAAAATCCGTGCAGCAGGACTATTCATTTATTTATATGTTCAGTTTAATTTTCTATTTAGCCTATTATAGATAGGACTATACTTTATTTATTAAAATTAAACTGTATGTGTCAATTGATTGTGAAGTTAGACATCGAAAATTGCAGATCAAGCGCATGGGGCCGCATGTCTTCTCTTGTTATGAATTGAATCCTAACTCCGCGCAGTGTAATGTGGTTCAAACTTGCCTAAAACAACTTTAGCCGTGCGTTTCCCTGAAAATAATTGCACACCTTTAGAACGTTCTCAACCAATCAGAATCAAGTACCCCTAAGTTATATAATACTTACAGTATAAATAATATTTTAATTATCCTGGTTGTTACTCCTTTATTTCCCAAACTTTACATATTGTTCCCTAGTACCTACATGTAAGTACTTTATAGGTACACTATAATTACTGAAAATTACACTGTAAAATTGCTTTAATTATGCAGTACTTTCAGTTATTGCACGGATGGTTTAATGGACTTCAGCAATAGCAATGACATTCTTATTAAAATTACTTGTATTGGATAATATTAAAAGCATCAATAAAAATAAACCTGCATTTATAAACAGAGCATTAACTAATATTTTGAAAGTCAAATTATTCTAAAATGTTTGTGAATTTAAGTTCCATCATATATGGATTAGGTAAACCGTAATTCTGAAATAAGGTTAAGAAGTAGGCCTATGCATCACTTTTGATTATGTCACTTTTGGTTTATAGAATATAAAAGCGCACTGTCATGGAGACAAAACAGATTAATAAACAAACTGAATGACATTAGAGGAAAAGATACATTAGCAGTCATTATTAATAAAGAAAAGGAAAACTCATTATTATGTTAAGTTATGCAAAACAAGTTCAAATGAATTATGGGGAGCCTAATAAATCTTTCATTGAAATCTGATCACCCCTGAGACAAATGAAATATTATAACATTAATGTGACACTTCAGATAATAGGGAAGCAAATCTGAACAAATTTTAAGCTAATTGTCTTAGTTTTCTTGTTCCACCCTCACAGTCACATACTCTCTTCAAAGATAATGGATGCAGAATCTGAATCATCACACACTTCCTCCATAGGCTTTGAAGTAATCTACTATGAAGAATGATCAATCGAGGCAACAGCATTTTGATGTGAGTATAAAATGCTGTCTTTTAGTCTTTGTCAAGCACTTCTATTGCACCAAAAGAAAATAACTAATTTTAATCAAACAAGCATTTGTTACCACAATACAAATTAAATCTTCAGTTATTTGTCAAAACAGAATAACCTAATTCTCCCATTGGACTGGTTTTGGACTGGAAACTATAAAGGAACATTGTGGTTGCAGAGTGCTGTTCCAGCCATACAGTAACACTCTGCCACTCAATTGTCCAGTCCTCAAAAACAACCTACACATTAAAACAAAATGTTTCACATTTAGGACACTACTTTAAAACAACACAGAAAAACGAGACAGCTGAGAGCAGGCTGATCAGGTAAGTAGTAGGTATGGGAATAGGCTCAATCATGTCAGGTTATCAATGGCATCATACATAATACGGTAATCTAAGGACATCCAAATAGACAAGCCTTTATCACCTGTCTAATTTACTCACTCATGTAGTGTTATTAAAACAGTGAACGTTGAACCAAAACATGGGTGCAAGGTAGATATCACTGGAGCAAGAACCATGAAGATAACTGGTCCATGCATGGATTATAATAAATATACAGTAAAGATCCAGTTTCTGGGGTTTCCATGACAGCTAGGTGTAGGTTTAGGTCATTAAATAGTCATTTTCAACACAGGGTTGGAAAATGAAAAGAAAAATATAACTTATGATTATTTGAATCCTAAATCAAAACCACAGAGCATTAACCTGATTGAGGCTTTGAACTGATGAACACTTCTTATTTCTACCCCCTACTCTGGCGCCGTGTGGCTTCTCGCTCTTTATTTCATCAACCTTTAACAGGGCGCCCTGACACTCACTCTCTGATAAATCTTTGTTTGAAACTGTGGGAAATTGAACATCATTTATGTTATGCACACATCATATATTATCAAAACACTACACTGGATCAAATAGCCTGTCAAATTGTCAAAGTTAGAGCTAATGTTAGCTAGCTTGCTAGTCAGCTAGCTGTTGTATAACTTACCTTCATACTTGTCGATGTAACTAGATACATCTTGAACCCTTTTTCCCTTTTGCTCCTCGGGGCTGAGCATGCCGCTGTACTAGCCCGGTGTACATCGCTGATGACAATCTTCGGTAGGTCTTGGAGGCATCTTGTGTAAAACTGCGCAATCCTTCATAACTTGTATCTCAGGACCAGATGTGTCTATGGGTCAATAAACCGGAAATAGAAACACGCCAACCCATGCAACTAGTCCATTGTACAGGCAGATGTGCATCTTAATCTAGTGGAATCCTATTAAGATGAGTCAGAATAAAATATATAAAATTAAAAATAATGAAGTGACGAAATAAATTATGTGTTATACATCAGTCTCCTACACAAAAAAAAAAAAAAAGAAAAGAAAGAGAAATGTGCAAATTCTAGCTTATACACAATGGTACCCTGATAAACCAATGATATAATCATTCTATCAGTGAGGCCTGAATGTCCGCCAAGCTGCTGGCAAGAGGACCTGGCAAGAGCTGAGGACTCCAGGATGACTGAGCAGGTTCCATATACTGTAAGTAGTGGATACTCTGGAAGGCAGAGAATATGGCAATCCAGTGCATTAAATGTATTAAAATACCCAAAGCCGGCCTTCAAGAGTGAAGTCAATGAATGTTCAGGGAAGCTATTTGGACACATTCAGAGAAAAGGTCAAAAATTAAAAAGGACTGCCTAGAATAGTATTAGAACAGCAATAGTAAAATGCATCCCTAAGCATGCCATTTGTTAGGTTATACAAAATGTTTCAAATAAATCATATGCTTTGGGCCTGTGTCAAGAGGCATCAATATGCCCTAATTGTAGCATATCGACTTTATTAACCAGCAGACATGTCTGGTGTCTTCTCAGACCTATGAGACATTCAAACTGAAAAGCACCCAAGGAGAAAAGAATCTATATGATAATATGGCCCTGAAACATCTATTCAAATAATATCTGAATGAGAGGAATGCTACTGTTTACCTGTCATTGTGCTTAGTATACTACTATTTACTTTATCTGGAAACTCAGCTTCTAAGGCTAAACCTACATTAATCAAATAGATTTGAAAAAGGAGGTTTCGTTTCAAAACGCTCTCCATCCACATTAGCGTTTTCAAGCATTTTCCCATCCAAGATTCTCATCCACACTGAAACATCAGCAAACGCTGCATTCACCTTACAATGCATGCGTAAACCCTCATAAAAGCTCACTGAGATGACACAGACAGAACAAGATATAATCAAGTTATCACACAATTCTTCTGGCAGGGTCATTTTACTTAGCAAAATATCTCACCATTCACTGAAGCATCCAGGTCACACTCACTCACCATTATATATTTGGTCTAAAACGCAACTGTCTCATGTTTTGCAGCAGGACAAGCAATTTGTCTATAGCAAATGCCAGTTAATTTTCTGTCATCCTTGCAGGACTGTGATAAGAAGAGTGAACAAAGTAACATATTTTAGCAACTGTTTGAAAGTGAATAGCACATTACAGGCACAATAATGGAATAATCTAAGGATTCAATATGCATCACATGACTAAACTTATCTTCATCGTTTTTTTTTTTTAATATGTCCGTTTTCACAGTCCACACTGTGAAAACTGCATTTCTAAATCTATCCACATACACCAAAACATTTGTTGATTGTACATCAGATGTACTATGTACTATTATGTATCTATTCACAAAGTAACAAAATGATCCAATACACTGTAAAAACATATCCGTGATTTTAACGGTATAATACTGTAAAAATGCTACAGTGCAAAACTGTTAATTGGTAAACAGAAAGTTTCCGTACTATACACGGTAAATAACTGTGAAATTTAAATAAATTTACAGTTTTTGAAAGTGAAAAAGAACAAATCATTGTATAATTTACAGTGAAAAACCGTAAATTGACATTCCCACAATTCCCTGCGTCACACTTCACATTTTATGTATTTTTGTTGAAATAACTATGGTTCCTCATAATTTTATTGTTTTTTTTTCTAATCAGCTATGTACATTAGGGTTTTATGTTATATTTAATGTTGTTAAATTAATGTTTATTGCATTTTTTATTTCATGTGTGTTACCATGATGGTGCTTAATGTTTGTGAGAATGACACTGTGCAGCTTCTTTGAATAAATATTGCTTTAAACAAGTATTCACTTGTGATGAGCTGTGATTGCTCATGTAACTTTCATCACTGCTGTGATGATTGTTGGTTGTCAGTGTATTTAAATGGTCTAAAACAGATATCAATACGTCATTAAGTTGGTAAATCAATGTTTTATCAGAAAATAAAATACGGTTTATTAGTGTAAATTTTAATTTAAGTCTGTAAAACCATTAACGTTCCTACAGTATTTTAACGGTAAAGTTCTGGCAACCACAGCTGCCGTTTTTTACCGTAAAATGTACGGTTTATTTTTTACAGTGTAGCTCATTAGTTTATCTCTGAAGTGTGAGGCTCATAGACATTATGTATACCATCTCCCTATAGCCACATCTACAGACATCAAATACTTAAAACTGGTTGTTATTCAATAAAATGTGACAATTCCAGACCTGTTGGCCAGTTTTTTTTTCATTTTCTTAATCACTACAGTTCATGTTAACCATTTTTTGACTTTACCCTGGGAAAACTGTACATTATGAACCACTAACACCACATGATCTTGATTAATGAACAAGCTATTACCTTATACATAATAGAGGTGTTTCTGGTAGCTTCATTGCAAGATTTCCTTAGTTACAATTACTCTGTTTGCTATTCTAACGAACTAAAATTCATATATTTGAAAATACATTTAAATATAAAATGCACTGCTAGTTTAACAAAATTATGTTTTAATGGTCAATTTATAATGCACTTATTTTATACAGATTTATCTAAAAGACCAGGGAACCAAATCAGATATTTCAAAATTTCCCAAAATATATTTTGCTTTAGTTCATTTACAAAGCTTCTCTCAGAAGAGAAGAAACTGCACATGACACCATTCAGTGATTAGGCCATTTTATTTAGTTCATATCTCTGTACACATTAAGTACACCATATAGTTCTGTTTATTCACATATCAGAAGAGCATTTTTAACACTTCCACATTTCAATTTCTTCACTGTTCTAATCAGCTTTCACTGAAACCAAGCCACAATCAAAGACAGTTGTTAGTTTACACTGATTATAACAAAAGTAAATATCAGCAAAGTGAAGTTCCTTTGCTTGTGTATTATAAATTGCTAATTTTTTTGTTCACCTACAATCTGCAAACATCAACAGACCTGACTTTCTATAGTTTCTGTCTTTATTACTTTAACAATTGTGCATTATGGCAATATCTAATTTGTTCCTTATCTGAAAAACCTGCAATGCAGAAAATTAAACAACCCATGTGATGCCGTATATTGAGACTGAATAAATAAGAGCTGAGTGAGGTTTCCATCCAATCAAATTCAATTTAGTACTTACAGTTAACCTTTGTTACCCATCAAGTCAATGCAGATAATTTGTCTGAAACTAGACAAAAACAAAAAAACAAAAAAAAACAAGTAAAGGACATGTTCATTGTTGATGATAGTATTATAGTATAGCCCTTTATCCCACAACTACTGTATTGTCGTCTGTGGAACTCGTAGAAGGGCACCTCCAGATTGAGTGGAGCAGGGCCTTTCCTAATGCGACCAGATGCGTCGTAATGAGAGCCGTGGCATGGGCAGTAATAGCCACCATAGTCACCTGCATTAGCAATGGGCACACAACCCAGATGGGTGCACACACCGATGACAATAACCCAGGTCGGGTTCTGAACACGGTCACTGTCATGCTGGGGGTCCCGGAGCTCTGAGAGACTGACATCTGCTTCAGTTGCAATCTCTTTTCTGTTCTGTGGCGCACAAACAGGGGCTTCCCTCTCCATTTGAAGGTCATGTTCTTACCCTCTGGGATGTCTGATAGCTTGATTTCAATCTTGGACAGAGCCAACACGTCAGCTGAGGCACTCATGGAGGAGATAAACTGTGTGACAACTGTCTTGGCTGTATAGACTCCAATCACAGCAGTGGAACCTGTGACCAGATAGGAGAAGGCCCGCCGGACATCACCACTGTCTTGTGAAGACTTCTTTGAGTCCAAAACCTCAGGTCGGCGGTAGTCAGAGAAATCAGGGATCTTGATGTCTGTGTGGCGAAACGCACTGAAGAACGAGCTAAAAAAGAACGAAAAATAATCAAATGACAAGAAATGTAGTGACAGAACACTAATTGACCAGGCCGCAATGTCATATCTATGGCCAGTTTTAGATCATTAAGCATTTGATGACAACATTTATATTGCCATTAATTACCAACTCTGCACATTTTCTAAATTGAGTAGCCTAAATGTTTAAAATTATGTCAAACAGAATGAATCTCATTTCAAATTTAAATTTTATATCCAAAAAATGTTGATCTCTATATCAAGAACCCATTGGGGAAAACTCATTTCATACAACCTCATCTGTATATCAATCAAATATTCAATATGGCCTTAATATTAATATGCGCACATACAACATACAAATACTTTAATACAATGTTAATATTATTTAACTAATGATGCTACACATTGAATAGCTTAACTCATATTTGGTAATCAAAGTTGTTGTAAAGTTGCTACCAGAGCTGTTTAGCTTGTCATGGCCAGGGGTCCCTAAGTCTGTAAATGTTGAAAACGATTGATCTCATGTAATACAATTAGTATATAATTGTAAGCTGATCATAAAGGAATGGCAAAAAAGTCATTTTACCACAAAAGAAACAGGCTGATTTTCTAGCAACTAACTTGCATAACAGCAAGGACATTAGCGAGGCCTCAGTCAAGCTAACTGATGTAGCAAGTGAGCTAATGCTAACATAACATACAGTATACATTCAGCACAAATTAATCAAAATATAAATGCAGCATTACCTGCGTACAACACTCACGTCACAAAAAATGATCTATTTTTACAATACACATTCAATATGTGATTATAATCGTGCTCTAGAGGGAGCGAGCGACCGCTGCACGACCTCATCGCGCTCCGATCAAACCGGGACTCTCGATTTCACTAAACTGCGCAGTGAGACTCACCGTTGAGGCTGCTGGATACGGCGAGGCCGCTCTTAGCGCTCTGCCCAGACAAGGACTCGCGGCACAGGAACGGTTTCTTCGTGTCCATCAACAGTTTATCGGTCTTCATGACGACGCCGGGTATGAGAGGCTTTAGTGGACCCGCCACGACATAATTTGTTGCTTGTAAAGTAAGGGGAAAACGTCCCCGAACGAGCAGCAAGGGACATCATGTTTGTCAGCTAGCGGGGCTGAGGTCGACCTTGCGGAACTGAACGGATCTACCAACGGCGCTGACGCATGCGCGAGCGCGCTCTTGACGTCACGTCTACACAGTGTTTCTACTTTCGGGTTCATACAGTATATGATTTCATGATATAAATACAATTATTGAGATTGTTAGCACACCTCTATTTCACCATAATAGTTGTTATGGATAAATTATCTAGTTAATCCACAAAAACAAACAATCAAAAAGGGTATAGGCAATTGAGGTGAACCTGTTTAAAAGGATACACTGCCTCTGCATGAAAGAAAGCAATGAGAAATTCTGGAAAATCTTAAATTGGTTGCTGTGATCTGGAAGAGTGTGGCTGATTTCTTGTACCCCATGAAGCTGTGGTTTAAAATGAGAGAACAGTGCAGATAAACCATTCATGATGGGAACATTTTAAATGTAAGAAATTATTAATTAAAAAAAAACAAATGAAATTCTTCTGTCAAGCAATGTAGTTATAAGCAGTGTTTAGCAGGATTGTTGCCAAGCATCTGATCTCACAGATGCAGCAGGAAAATAATACTTGTGTGGTCATGCATAGAGTATTTTAGAACTATATGGGATTAAAATCATGCGATGATTCAAAAGTGAAAACAAAGTTCTGAAAGGTTGAAACTATAAGGCCCTGTCTACACTACTGCGTTCTCGTTAAAAAACGGAGAATTGAAACGGAATACGATCTCCGTTCACACCAGTGTTTTATCTGCATTTTAGAATTGATCTCCGTCCACATTAAAACGACTGAAACGCGGATCACATGACCATTCACCAACACGGGCATACACGTGCCGGTAAACAGCAAACGGGTCATGTGATGGGTGGTTGACGAATCAAGGAAGGACACGTCATGACTGATGACACCCAGTCATAGGCTGCGTTTACACTTGGCATTAATATGCGACCTGTATCCGGATGTTGTCCACATACACATTGAAAAGACAAGTGTAAACGCGCTTCTGATCGGAACGTTATCCGATCGGCGTGTCCAGGTTCGGAGGTAGTCGAGGATCGCTTTGTGATCGGATCTCAGTGTAATGTAAACGCAATCCAGCCATCGTGTCTGCATTCACAGGTGGACGTAATTTAAATCCCACCCAGTCTCCCCGTGGCTGTGAGAAAAATAATGGCCAGACGCAGTTTAGACAAGAAATAAAAACTTATTTGAATCTTACAATAAACGTTTATCTTTAAAACAGTTAATTTAGGCTTACATGATACTATGTGTGTCATTTTTCATTTTAATTGTGCAACATTATCTGAAACGAGGCGATCGCCTGTACATTCACAGTCAGTCATGAGATCTTAAATAAGAGCTGCATGCTGCTTTGACAGAGGAATAATCGCAATCTGATTTTTTAAATGTTGAATGTTTTTATTGAATGTCTTTGCATGTTAACCAATCTCCCATTTCTGTCAATATAGTCATTGCACGCTATAACCTTAAAACCAGATGATCGATGATATGACTTGTTTTATGATCAACCCAGTTATTTTTGTATGATCAACTCTGGAAGTATAACTTCGTTAACATTTTTTTTATCTAATTACTGGAGATTGCAAAGCGAATGAGTGAAAGCAACTGGGACATTGTTTTATTTGCATCATTTTTACTCTTAATCTGGTGTCGTGCAACATATCTAATTTAAATATTATGCAGGAAACAGAAATCCGATCTGTTATCCAGATACAGAGGCTACTTAATGTGACCAAATGTAAACTCACCATGTCCTGATTGGCTAATGATCCGATCTGCTTGATCAGATCACGGTGATCGCATGTTAATGCCAAGTGTAAACGCAGCCATAGAGCCAGAGCATGAGACTCTGCGTCATCCTTTCTAAAGTCCCCCATTTTCTCCCGAGCCGTAGCCTAGCTCGACGTGCACCTCCAAAAAATGTAACTACGCGTCGAGGCGAGACAGAAAAAATACGATTTGCAAGCTTGCAAAATTACATTCAAAGTAACATTGCTTATAACATTACATTACATTTGCACTCTTATTTAAAACATTTTTTTTAAAGCTGAGTTTACAACACCCAACACCCACTTTGCGGGTGATACGCCAAACACAGTTGTGAGCTTGCGACTCATGATTTGTGGCAGCCTCGTCACGCAGCTTTGTTCTGAAAATTAGCTGAGCGAAAATGAAGCTTTGCAACCTCTGCAACTTGAAAAAAAAAAGCCGGGAGAGGGCCTTTTCCTCTGGGCCAATGCTTTGCTGACGTAGAGTCCAATCAGGAAGTCGTATTTACCTGGAAAGGTGGGACTGAACCAACTGCTTCGCCAATGAAGAAAGCCTAGATGAATATATATATATATATATATATATATATATATATATATATATACACACACACACACACACACACACACACACACACACACACACACACACACACACACACA
>JAQIUQ010003016.1:0-14046 GCA_030378365.1 Hybognathus amarus | reverse complement strand
GAATGTCAGTTTTTTGTCAAAATTTGTTTTTTATTTAAATTATTATTCTATAACATCTTGTTTATTATCTCTGAATATAACTTGGGAAAATTCACTTAGTTTACTGCAGAAAAATAGCGATTTATAATGACCAGCTGAAAAGACTGCCTTTAACAACATGCACGCAGCGCTCACGCCTGCTGGAGGGGAAACACCATAGAGGGAAACACAAATCTCCCGTTTAGCTCTCCTTCTCTTAACACTACAAAGACAGTTCACCTATCAAAATAAACCACATAACAGAATAAAGTCCAGTCCTGGGTGAACTATAACGGCACGCAAGTTTTTTTTTATTTTTTTTTATCCCAGCGTTATCGATGTGGTATGATGCGGAGCACAAGAGAACAGAGTTTGAAGTTGCTCGTCTAAAAGACCTTGCTCGCCTCTCAATCGTCCAATTTCAAAACGGTTTTCACAGGATGAATTTTGAGTTCGTAAGTTTTCGAATGATACCCAATCTATGATGATTACTAAAATATGTGATATGTAAAAAAGGCAATAAAAAAGGGAGCGCCAGTCGTCGCGCTAGCAGGATGTGACAGTTATTTAAACCTGTTTTTCTCAAAATTCTGTTTCTGAAAATCATAGCGATCAGCTGACTTAAGATAACCATAACTTTTGTTACAGACAACCGATAAAATAAATAAAAACAGATTTGGAAAGGGCTTGAACCCAGCTTTAATATGGTATCAAAACCTGTAATATGTCAAATTTCACCATGTGGTGGGGTTTTCCCAGATCACATCACATTTTATTAAATTTGAGAGGATCACTGCTACATAGGCTGCCTAAGGGATCGAGAACCTGACAGCCCAGAAAGTCAATGAAGAAAATGTTTAAATATTTCATGTGACTACAGTGGCTCAAGTATAAGTTTATCAAGCAAGCGAGAATACTTTTTTTGTGCAAAAAAAAAAAAAAAAAAAAAAAAAAACTTTATTTGACTACTCCGTTTCATCCTTGCAGGCCTGAGACGCGAGTACAAGAGATTTCCACGATGCATGCGTGAGAATTCGAATACCTCTTCAACAACTTCAGTTCAGTTCTAGCGCAACGTCGTGGAAATCTTTGAACTCTCGTCTCAGGCCTATAAGGAAGAGAAGGAATAGTAAAGAAAAGATACGTTATTTTTGTTTGTTTTTCGCACAAAAAGTATTTGTGTCGCATGATAAACTTGACTTGAGCCACTGTAGTCACATGGAATATTTATACATCTTCAATGACTTTCTAGGCCGTCAAGTTTCAATCTTAATTTTCCGAATTGACTTTCATTTTTGGGTGAACTATCCCTTTAACCTGTTAAGTGTCTGTGTCTAAGGTTGCCACAGCAGATCTATGCAGCCGTCCTCTGGTGGTCTTCCTTATTTTTTGGTTGAAATCTCAACAGTGCTTCACCATTAACCGAGGGTACAGAGTGACACTCAAACAACATTACTTTATAATGTTAATTTAATGCAATTAGCATTGATGCATCAACATTGTATCAATGTCATCATGCCAAATGGGAACCCTTTGAGTCTATTTTGGCTGGAGAAAACACTGCTTTCTCAAAGGGATACCTTCATATGGGGTGGAGAATTGTTGCATCATCTCCAAATATATAGATTATGATTCACAAATAAAGAGTTTCACCAAAAAATATAAAACTCACAAATAAATAAAATGAGATTTGCAAATAAACAATATATATTTATAAATGTTTTTTTATGCCACAAACACAACTCTGCCTGGCATTTATTTGTGAACTGCTTTCTGTGCATTTGTAAATCCCCTTACACATTTGTGAATCGGTTCCTGTTTCTAAAATTAACAGTTTAAAATTGGGATTTCGTTAGAGTTAGACCATTTCACTGTGTGTCAAGCCAAGTGAGCCTTTGAAAATGCAAGAGAAACAAGCATGCACATCTCTGTTATGGGAACAGCATTATGGAAGTGTCACATTACTTCATGATATAACAGAAAAGCATCAATAAGTTGCTTACTAATGAACAACTGGATTCAATGGAGTTTCAGCCCGATCACACCAAATGCGTCTTTATAGCACGCATGTGTATTGTCGTGTAATATACGCTAAAGTGAGTTTTTACGTGCATATGATATGCATTGGTTGGTTAGGTTAAGTTTCAGGTGTGGGGTGGGGTGCGTGTGTATTAGACGCTTGGCTAGAATTAGTGGTGTGGGGTGCGTGTGTATTATGCGCAAATGAACTGCGTATAGATTGCACGAACAAAAACTGCATCTCATATGCACGTAAAAACTCATTTTCACGTATATATTACACGACAATACACATGCGTGTTTATGGAGACGCATTTACATGAGAACAGGCTGGGAGTCTGTGTAGAACAACTGGATTCAACTGGAGTTTGTGTAATATAGGTAAAATTACTGTCCCAACAGCTTTTCCCACTTTCGTCAGTAAAGGATGCAGCAGGTCTGTGGATCCAATGATCCATAAATGTAAGCTATTATGCATTTAAAAGTTATTGCATTTAATTGCATAAAAATTGAATTTATTTATGTTAAAACACTTGATCACACAATTAATATTTCATATGAATCAGACTTAATTATATTTTATTTTATTGAGTTTGTAAGCTTTCAGAATGATACCTAATCTATGATGATTTCTAAAATATGTGATATGAAAAAAAGGCGATAGATAAAGGGCGCAGTTCATCCGCTAGCAGGACGTGACCGTTAATTAAACCTGTTTTTCTCAAACATCTGTTTCTGAAAATCATTGTGATCAGCTGACCTCAGATAACCAGATAACTTTTGTTACTGACAAACGATAAAATGGATAAAAAACAGATTTGGAAAGGGCTTGAACTCCAGCTTTAATATGAAATCAAAACCTGTAATATGACAAATTTCACCATGTGGTGGGTTTTTCCAGATCACATCACATATATATTTTTATTTGCAAATCTCATTTTCTTTGTGATTTTTTTTAACTCTTTAACATTTATTTGTGGATCCTTTTTTTGTGAATCTCTACATTAATTTGTGGATCATAATCTAATTATTTGGAATAATGCAACAATTCTCACCCCATACTTACATTGTTAAACAATCTTATAAAAAATAATATTGGAAAATACATCAACTGTAAGAAAATTGTTTTCTGAGACTTTCTGTGAGGTAAATTACTGTACATGTCAATGAATACTTCAACACTATTTCAAGACTTGTGAAAGTATTCCAAAATCTTGGAACTTGGGGCAATAAACATGTATCTAACATTTAGCATTCAACAGACAAAAAAAAAAAAAAGAAGAAGAAGAAGAATCAAGATGTTTCACATTTGCTTCTCCCATCGCTGATGCTTCATCTGCCTCTGAACTTATTTGAGTCTGACGGCTTTTGACCCATCTGTCTGAGATCTAATTGAACCTCTGAGGTTAAAAATGAGATTGCAGGGCAGGCGACATGAGAATAGCAGTAAAGCAAAACAAGTTAAGACTAGAGCTGTTGGATAAGACACAAGGGAATGAATGTTGCTCTGGGAGACAAATGTGATACATGTGTTGAAAAAAACCTTTTCAGGCCAAACTCTTCAAACAACAGTTGTCACAAAAATGCTGTGAGGTAAAAATCACACTAGATATTAAAAGTGCAGTAACAATCAGGGATGTTGTTCTTGAAATGCTCACTAGTGTTGTGACCGTCATTTTCCATGCTGTGAGATGAATGCAACTATAGGGCTAAGTGTTGTGGTAAAATTGTGCTGCAATAATTGAGAGTTTGAAGACTCAGATAGAACAATAAGCAAAGTGATTTCATGAGTCATTAAAGTTACGTTACCAGTTCTTTCCACAGATACTGGAACGTACAAAATTAACATATTGACAATGTGATACACCTTTATTTTATAACAGTACAATGTCTAGTAGACTTAAACTTTTATTGTGAAATACAATATACTGTAGAGGGGGGAACCAAATCAAAGCGGAACCGAAAGTGCGGGTATTGTTGCACCGGGCTGCCTAGGTGACGGACGCCTTCCTTTTCTGTAGATTTAGAAATGAAGATCGGAGGTTCGCTCCTTCACTCTCTGCTTCTTTGATTATGTTTTCCAGGTTCGTACTCTGAAAGAAACTGTGATGAGGCTGTTTCCTCCTGAAGTGTATGAGGTGTATTGAAATGTGTATTGTGATGAGTCTGTTCAGTGAATTATTGATGTGTAAAGCCGAGTTAGAGAGCCACGAATTACAATCGCGGGTGGCGCTAATGGCCGTATAACACGTGAGTATTGAGGCTGAATGTGTGAATTGGTGTATTTATGTCCTCAACCTTTGGTAATGCTTCATTTCGTGTTTTTATGGTAACCTGACACTTTATACATTGTTGTAAATGTTAAGAGAAGAGAGGTATGTTGTTTAAAACGTTTTTACTAAAGTTATACAGATGCAGCTAGTTGTTTTGTCCAGATGTTTAAAACTGTATTGTAAGTTGAACAGCTTTCCCGATGTGTAATATTCATGCTGTGACATCAAAGTCATTTGGAATTTAATTTACAGCCAAAGAGTGTTTAAGATTCACATTATCACATTAGTAAAATGGTGGATTTCTGAAGTTTAAAAGGAAACAAATAATTAAATGATCAATATCAGAAAATATAATCTATCTCTGTGACATTATTGCACTTTATAGAGAGAGTAATTTTATTTTTGCAAAGACTGCTTATTTTGCAAATGCTTATTTTTTGTGAATGTAGAGAGTAAAGTAAAATAACTATAGAGGTGTTTAAATGGAAATTAACATATGGAGCTCTCAAACTGAAACATGTTTACACAAAGGGAATGTTATTGTTTTATACCATGATTTGAATAATTTGTAATAAAGAGACTGAAATTCTGGAAATTAAGATGGCGGTTCGGACCTTCACTCTCTGCTTCTTTGATTGTTGTTCCAGGCTGACATCTAGAAGAGATTGAGAGTCAGTGAACCCCAATTGAAATTCATTTGTTACTCTAGTCACAACACTTGAGACTCGTAACAACAACAACAATACCAAAATGTACATTATTTGCGTATATACAACTTTACTGACAAATCTGTGTATGAATCCTTATATCAATATTAAAATTCGTGGCATTAATATATGTATTCATTTGTCATATTAATGACATGTTTTTCAGTCACATTTATTAAACCCATTTACCACAGAAGCCCTGAACCGCAATGCAAATAAAATGCATTTGAGATTAAAGTTGAAACGTTTACAGAATTAAAGTCGAGAACGTTTTATAATGACAGTCTTCCAAAGAAGTGTGTGAATTCATAACAGTGTGCACGTGTGTGTGTGTAAAGAAATGCACTTGTGAAGTCTTTATAAGATCCGATAACATCCTATAATAGTACGAGAACGCCACTGTAAAAACCAGCAATGCAAGTTCTGAGAGGAGCACACACAATTTCAGGTGTGATACTGGATGATGGAAAAATAAATAAATAAATAACATAAATGATGTCCAAAGATCTAAGAAAAGGGAAAGACAATCTGACCGTGTGAGGAACCGAGCCAAGGGTCCCACTCAGTCAGGCTTTACCACAGATGTGACTTTTCACTCGTTGAAAAGCAGCACTGGATGCAACAGTGATGCTGACCTGGCAATCTTTTGACCTGGAGAAGTTTTGCCTTCAGAGCTGGAACTTGTAGATTGTAAAATCTGACAAAGGTGGACGGGAAAGCCCAGACCACCTGCCACACATATGTCACTGAATGGAAAACCCACTGGACAGTCATTCCAGGTCTTTAGATGTGTACGCAGCCGCAATCAGCGGCTACTATCCATCTGGACAGTGTCTGTTTTGATGCGGCGAGACCTTTAGTGCACCCTCCAAACAAAACGCTGCTCCGTGCATCTGAAAGTGGCGGAGTACGCAGTGTAGAATCTCAGTGCTCTAACTGGGCAGAGAAGATTGGCGTTACATTCGCTGAATCGGATGATGGCAGAGCCGATAAGGAGTTGACCTGCGCTCTGAAGGGAGTACCAATCACTATTCAATAAAATTCAGGGACATAACCGTGTCTAGGTTTGAGAATGACCTTGGAAGTCATTTGGTCCGAACTCAGAGGCATGCGGCGCTGACAGACAACACGTGGAGGTCTCCCACACGTTTAACTGATGACAAAGCTTTCAAGTCTTTGAGTGAAAGATACTTCTAATCCATGGATTGAAGTGGTTCAAAAGGGAAAGCTTTCAGGGCCTCGAGGACTATAGAAAGAGCCCATAAAGAAGCCGGCGGGGGCGCGGATGGTTCATCCTTCTGAGCTCCTCTTAGTGAACAGCCATGCAGGGTTTCCGCGAACGCCGCGACAGCAGCCACATATACTTTGAGCGTGGATGGGGACCCGTCCTTATGCCAATAGCTCTTGTAGAAACACGAAGCAGTGTTTCCGTGGGTGCCAGATCTTTGTCAGGTGTACCATTTAGAAAACACAGACCATTTAGAATCATAAAACTTTCTGGTGGAAAGAGCTCTGGCGTGTACGATCATGTTTAAGACTCCTTCTGGCAGAGCAACGGGTAATCGTTCGACCACCCACGTATGCAGCGACCAGCGCTCTGGGTGGGGATGCCAGATCGAGCCACAAGCCTGAGAAAAAAGATCTGTCCTCACTGGAATGGGTAACGAAGCTGTCTGTGACAGCTGTGTAAGCGCCGGTAACCAAGTCTGATTCTCCCAATGCGGGGCTACAAAGAGCACTGAGTGGCGCGTTTCCCTGATCCTCTGTATTACAGGTGGGAAGGCGTAAAGCGGGCAGCTGGGCCAGTCCTGGGCCAGCGCGTCCTCGCTCTTCGAGAAAAATACTGGGCTGTGAGTGTTTTCTTTTGACGCAAAGAGGTTGACTTCCGCTTTGACAAATAGGTGCCATAACTTTTGGACTATTCCCCTGGGGGAACGTTGTCTCTGGACAGTCTGTCTTGGCCGTCATTCAAGAAATCCCACTGGACGGGCATTGCAGGTCTTTAGACACGTACGCAGCCACAATAGCATCTACTATCCATCTGGACAGTGTTTGTTTCGACAGGGCTGTCTTGGGTGTCGTTCAAGTGGTCTGACACGTGCGTCGCTCTCCAGCGAGTGCAGGTGTTGCTGAGACCAAACTAGTATGCAGAATTCTGTCAGATTGCAGAGATTCCTGGATCTGACTCTGCCCATGCAAGGCGCCAGTCGCAGCTCGTCGGGAGGTTTGGTGTCTTGCTCACGGCCACCTCTACACTTGGCCAGGTGGAATCGGGGATTGAACTACCAACATTCTGGTTTTCAGACAACCTACATGTACCACTGAGCCACTGCCGCCCCTACCTTGAATGACAGGTAGAGAAGCGCATGACTGCGTACTTGAACCGCTATCATTTCCAGACAGTTTATGTGAAGGAGCTTTTCCTGATCTGACCATAGGCCAAAGGCCTGTGTGCCTTGGCAGATGCGCCCCAACCTGTGTTGGACGCATCTGTCGAGATCTTTCTCAACTTTCTCATCACTCCCCACTGATACCACTCGGCCACTTTCCAGGGCTGTAGACTGGCGGCTGTGGCCCAAGCCCGGCGAGACGTTACGGGTATTTATCCAGTGTTGTGCGGGCGAATGCACAGTAAACCCAGCTGGAGTACTGCTGCAGCTGAGGCCATACAGCCTAACATTCTCTGAAAGGTTTTCAACGGAATGAGGCTGTTCATCTGAAAAGATGCAGCTAAGCGCTGAACATGCTGTGTTGACAAGCAAGCATCATAGCCACTAATTCTAGTTCCATCGCTAGAAAGGAAATCGCCTGACTGGACTGTAATGTGCTTTTGGTCCAGTTGGCCGAGAAACCCAAGCTGTTCAGATGATTGAGGAGCACTGTCCTGTGAGACAAAAGCTCCATTTGTGATTGTGCCAAGATCGTCCAGATAGTTCAAGATTCGCAAGCCCTGATTCCTCAGGGGTGTGAGCGCTGTATCAATGCAAAATGTGCGCGGTGCTAAGGACAGGACGAACTGTGATAAACCTGGTGATAAACCGACTGTGATAAACCTGGCTGTCGAAGGCAAATCTCAAGAATGGTCTGTGATGGGGAATTATCTATATTTGAAAATGGGCATCTTTCAGATTGGAGAGATATAATCCAGTCCCCCTGGCGCACTTGTGCGAGGAGTTTCCTGATTGTTAACATTTTGAACAGTCTTTTCACAAGCACTTTGTTCAAAGTTCTGAGATCTAGAATTGGTCTGAGGCCACATTTTTTTTCTATTTGGCTCTAAGGAGGTCACAAGGAGATCAGATAACTGGGGCTAACCGGCAGGATCAGGCCATCAAAGGGTTCATCTACCTATTGCAGGGAAATCATTCATTTCACCAGTGCACGCAACACACACAGACACCACTTTCCACGAATGGACACAACACACTGTGAATAACACCATCACCGCTAGAAGGGAATAGAGCCGGCCTCCCTGCCTTTGGCACCCAGGTCTTTTGACACAAAAAACAGAGTCACCAAACAGTCACTAAAATGCACAGCCTTAATAAAAGGACCACACACTGAACTGGGCACCTGCTGAATCGACAAGGACTTAATGGCAATTCAAGATAAATAAAAAAATATCAAATAAGGACTAACAAAAATACATAAGGGACTGACAAGGCATACTTGCCTTCAAATTACAATGAAAGAAATCCAACAAAAATGATTAACAAACAACAGAGTTGGTTATCAGTCTACAAGAAAATAAATTAAGCAACAAAACAAGCTAGAAAACAAATACAAAAGAAAAAAAATGCATTCAATAAACCATAAACAGCCAACAAAAACATACAAAACAAAGGTTGTGCAAAAAAGCAGTGTGTCACCACTCATAATAGAAAACAACAAATTAAATCAAACAAACCACACCAAAATATTACACTGAGAAACGACCCAGAAACAGAGCGAAACTCTCTTTGCCAAATGAAAAATAAACAAAACTTAGAAAATACAAAAGCACAGAAGAGTGGAGAGCATTACGTCTTGGCTAAATATAAATAAAGATAACTTAAACAAGAAAAGGACAGAAAATATAAAGCAAAATCAGCACAAAACTGTCTCTATCTTCACGTTCAGTGTGATCGAATCACCAATTACTTGGTCACAATCAACAGGATTCTCAGTGGGTGTTTCACTGAGTGGGGCAAATCGATTTGTTATGGGAAGCGGAATGGAAGAATGGTTCTTTGATCCGCGACTGAGAACGGTGATCCCTAACTGTCACCCATCTGCCCTGCCGCACAGGCTCTACTTTAGCCGGAACCAAACATGTGAAGAGTTCACTATGCTAGGCACATCCAAAACACTATCTAAAGATCTAGCATTCTTACTATCCTCAATTAAAGTTTGGATGCTTGTCTCTAATTCTGAAATCTTCTCCGTCAGCCTGACTGTCTCCTTTTATTTATTACATACAAATCCTATATTGCCATCAGAGAAGGCTATACTAAGCATGTGACGTGACACAGGTGACAATAACAGGACAAGACATTACTCACTGTGTTTGTTCATTGATTCTTTCTCACTGCATTTGTATTACTCACCGGGCTTTTTCTGAACTCGAAGGCGCGGATGTGCGGCAGAAAATGAATAAATAAATGAGTGCGCTAGAGGTGTGTTAACAGGCTAGCGAATTGTTTTGTACTAACAATAATGGAAGCAGTGTAAGGTCAATCTGAAATGTTGGGAAGAATGTATTTAGTAGTATAAACAACTAGAAATAATGGTTAAAATCAGAAAGAAATACAAAACTAATATGAGGTTTAAACGGTAGCGTACAGCCTTGGAGCAAACACACAGCACAGCAGGCGAGGCAGACAGACGCAAACGATCAGCTAAAAAGCTACATATGAACTATACCATGAACAATACTGTATACAGTTAATAAAATACTATGCATTTATATCTCTGGTAATGTGTCAACCCTAGAAGGTAAAGAAAATTGGCTGGGCCAAGTGAAAAAATACAGGTTTAGTAGGCTAGAGATGATGCATCACAAGTCAAAAATCAACACCACCACATAATTGTATGACATAATTTCAACACTGTCAGGAAATAAATCTACAAAACCTGCCACTGGGGCAGTACCCTTTTAAAAGGTACACCTTTGTACCTAAAGAGTGCATATCAGAACCTCAAATGTACATTTTGGTACCAAAAGTGTACAAATTATAACCTTTTGAATATTGAACCTTATGAAGTCTCAGCTGATGCTCATGACAAGCATCACACATTAATAAACTAAATTTTAATCAGAACACAGCGGGGTTTGCTGACTTCATACAGTTCATCTCACTTGGCATGGCGTTCGTGGTTTGAATTGTTGAGAACTGTTTTCCAAAGATGGTCTTTATAAAGAATCTTCTTATTAAACTCTCTACACTTGCAAAGTTCTCAATGCTTCAGTTTGCATGTAGGGACCCTCATTATTTTACCATTTTAGTGTGGGGCTATTTTGAGCCTTGTTCAGTGGTATTAACTAGCAATTTTTATTTTTCATTACTCTGTGCCCTATTTACTAGCATTATACACTAAACAGTTGTTCGAGATAAACTCATTACATTCGATTATCATGAAAATAAATCTCAGAGAACGGTTGACTACATACCAATGTGTTATTAAGACCAAAGGTTTATTTTCCGCCGGAGTTGTTATTTAATTATACGTAGCATTGATTCAACAAGGTGCTGAAAGCATTCTTTAGAAATGTTGGCCCATATTGAAAGGATAGTATCTTGCAGTTGATGGAGAATAATTTGTGGGATGCACATCCAGGGCACTAAGCTCCCGTTCCACCACATCACAAAGATTCTCTATTTGGTTGGGATCTGGTGACTGTGGGGGCCATTTTCAGGACAGGGAACTCATTGTCATGTTCAAGAAACCAATTTGAAATGATTTGAGCTTTGTGACATGGTACATTATCCTGCTGGAAGTAGCCATCAGAGGATGGGTACATGGTGGCCATTGTAGAGTATGAACGAAGAATCATGAATTCACTAATCCTGAACACCCTGTACACATTTCTGCGAACGGTTTCTAAAGCCCTAACCTCCAACTTCACCAGCCAGCGCCAGGAATTCTGCTGTTTAAATTGACTCTTGACAATTTTCCAGCATTACCAATGCTTGCCAGGAATCCTCGTGCCATCCCGAGCCAGTCGTGAGGTAACATCAAAGGAAACCGTTCTCGCCAAACTCTCCTCGGCGAGGGAAGGGGGACACCAGATGTCATCAGGCACACACACACATACACAAACTTTTAGGGAATTCCACCATATAAAGACACTACTAAGATGTATGTTCTATATTTGAGATGTTTGTATGTAGGCTATGTGCTACAGGGGTTTTATAAGATGTTATCATAATATTACAGGAATTATATATATACACACACACTGCAACACGTTTGACAACATGTACATGCTATTTTCGAGAGGAAAGTTTAATTTCTAACTCTTTTCTAAGTCATAAAATGGATCGAACCACACACTTTGCACTTCTATCAGTCTTCTAACCTCCGGGCGAAAGACTCTCATCCATAAGAACATTTTTAGGATGTTTTAAATTTCCACGAGCAAAACATGCTCAAAAAGAACTGAAAGAAGTCCTCCATCACACGAGCACCTCGGGCATCTAAGGTCCAAGTGTGCAAGTATTGTTCCATCCTAATTTAAATGCTTTAAATTGTGTACATCCCTTGTTAGCTAGGAAGGCTCAGCTGTGCTAGTAATTGTGTTTTTCCAGTGTTTCCATTTTTCTTTCTTACGGTTTTTAATTTCGATTATTCCATATCTGTGTTACATGTAGTGGTAGTTCATTTTCATTAAACTTCATCATATGCTTATTGCCTCTGCCTGTTGATCACATAACAATGTTCTCTTTAATATGCGATCCGAAGCATATTAAAGTTGCTACAAGCTGATATTGTTAGGTAAACTGACTTGATGAGTAAACTTAAGCTAAGAAACCTTGAGAATTGATAAAGAGTCTCCAGCCAAGCAGCCTGGCAGACGATCTGACTCTGTGAATTGCGGTTAATTCTATTAAAGCATTCTGAAAATCAACAGTAATCAATCTGCGTAGGATGTATATTCTTAATTAATTATAATTTGTTGTGTAAATAAAAGGAGAATTTCCTGTATAAATCTGAAGCAGATGTGTATATCCCTCTTTTGGGTGATTTATTATGCACAGACCTGGTTCAAACCATATTCAATGCCTTTTGATCAGAGATTAATAAGTATTGCATACTTTTTCCCGAATCTAACCAATAGTCTTGGTCAGAAACAATGCTGTTAGGCTGTGGCATTTAAACCCAATTGATGCCTAATTGGCACTAAGGGGCCTAAAGTATGCCAAGAAACATCCCCCACACCATTACACCACCACCAGCAGCCTGCACAGTGGTAACAAGGCATGATGGATCCATACACGGTACACGGTGAGGTCTTCTGCTGTTGTAGCCCATTCGCTTCAAGGTTGTGCGTGTTGTGGCTTTACAAATGCTTTGCTGCATACCCTCAGTTGTAACGAGTGGTTATTTCAATCAAAGTTGCACTTCTATTAGCTTGAATCAGTCAGCCCATTCTCCTCTGACCTCTGGAATCAACATGGGATTTTCGCCCACAGGACTGCCACATACTGGATGTTTTTCCCTTTTCACACCATTCTTTGTAAACCCTAGAAATGGTTGTGCATGAAAATCCTACTAACTGAGCAGATTGTGAAATGTCTCAGACTGGCCCGTCTGGCACCAACAACCATGCTACACTAAAAGTTGCTGAAATCACCCTTCTTTTCCCATTCCGACATTCAGTTTAGAGTTCAGGAGATTGTTTTGACCAGGACCACAACCCTAATGCATTGAAGCAACTGCCATGTGATTGGTTGATTAGATAATTGCATTAATGAGAAATTGGACAGGTGTTCCTAATAATGCTTTAGGTGAGTGTATATATTTTTAAATACTTATTTCATATATCAATTATATATATTTTGTATATATAAGTAATGTTGGTAAGTGGATCTCACTTTACTGACAAAATCTGAAGACGAATACACAATATCATAAAATCAGATGTTTTTAGAACTTGCTGATCTCAAATAATAATTAGTTCCTTTAATGTTGCAAAGTTCTTGAATGTTGTGAAGGCTTTGTGATAGATTGCAAGTAACAGAAGGAATCAGTGAATTGTTTCAATAATTGATTATCTAGGAGAGAGTGTTTTCTAATTGAGCGTTCCACTTCCTCGCTGATGTTGCTTTCTGTGATAAATGACAATTCAAATGATCAGTGATTCAATTAGGCTTCCCATTAACAGAAAATATTTTTCCAAGGATGTGATTGGCACATGTGCCACCTTGGCAGCTTTATCAGTTGTCTAGACCAGCTATTTTCTTTTTAGAAACCTACAACAGAACATACTGAATGTAATCTTGCAACTGACACGAGCATGTCATGGTTCAAAGGAGTTCAGATTGAGAGATGGGAGGCTTTCTGGTGCATGCACGATTAAACAACCTAACAAAAATAATCCTGTTAGCATATTTGTTTCTCTCTGTGTAGCTGATGCAGGGCTGTGCTTCCACTCAGTCTCACGCTCACTTTCTTTTTCACTTTCTGCCAGCTGAAGTCCTATCTTGGCTGTTGATATATGCCCAGCATTAGTGTGAATTACTCCTGCTGTAGTCTGTCGCGTGTGCCAGGCTCCTGCTTCTGTGAACACACTCACACTGCCTCACGGATGCCCAAAACTGCATTGTATCAATTCATTTGTTTTGGATGAATCATCTTTATCTCAAGTGTATAGCTTATTAAAGGGAGACTCACAGGACAAGGGCCAGTGTCTGTGATGTATAGCTCTCTCAGACAACTCAGCCAGTAAAAAGCAGCTCTTTAGCACAGCCCTAGATATAGGTTAGCACAAGGGAACATCTCAGGAAACAGGATATGTTAAGAAAGTCAGTGTTTGGGATGGGGTGACT
>JAQIUQ010003015.1:57500-69536 GCA_030378365.1 Hybognathus amarus | reverse complement strand
TAAACTATTGCCTGCTGCTGCTTCTGATTACTTTAAAGGGTGGGTTTACTACGATTTCACTTTTTTCATTTTAAATAGTGTGTAATGTTGCTGTTGGTGCATGAACAGTATCTGCAAAGTTGCAGCACTGAAAGTTTAGTGTAAGCAGAGATATCGTCTTTTAAAAATCAGGAAGTAAAATTGCCTACAAAAATGACTTGTTTTGGACTACAGCTGGGTTATGGTACGTCACTAACCCACATATTTGCATCAACCACTCCCTCCGGAATATGCAGGAAAGGGCATGACCATATTTCAGCAGCTCCTCGTCGAAAGAGTTGTGTTCACGCAGCTGTCAGGTCTTCTGTGTTTCGGACTTCCCACGGACACTATACTTCGACAATAATGGATACAATTTATGTTTGATTATATTCCTGAAAGTGACGATCGTAATCTAGCTCTCTGTGCTGCACATTTACGAGAGACAGCTTCCAGAATCTCCACGAATTCAACACCGGATTAAAAAATAAACTGTTTCTAAATCAGGAAGCAGATCCAACTTTAAAACAAGAGGCAGCAGTTGTTGGGCCACAATCTGTATAAGTAGGCGAAGACTTCATCATTTTAAATGTATTTGCATGTATAATTCCTGACATAGCGTATGTGTTTTTTTTTTTTCAAATGCCAGTGCTGGCTTTATAGGCTTTATGGGCTACTAGTTTGGCTATTTTGTGTCTACGGCAAATGCATAGAAACATTATGGACCTAATTTTTTTATAATACTACTGTTGTAAATGTATTTTTCATATATATATGCTTTATGACTTTATTTTCGATTTGATCAAGAACGTAAACCTGCCACCACTGTTTGTGTTTAACATTAGTTAGCCAGTCAGTTGCTATCGTTGCCAGTCAGATGCTATTGTGTAAAACAAACATGTATAAAGTTAAAAAATGAAGCAAATTATCATTCAGAAACCTTTATTAAGAGCCATGTGTGGTGAGGTTCTGCTTGACTCGATTCATCGCGGCTTTCTCGGTCTGATTCTGCCTCACTGATACTGCAGTCTCAACATCATTATTTACGTGTATCCACCGTCTATGTTATCCACCTTTGGCATGCCCGCCCGTTTCCGCCCGTAAAGGTCATGGGCATTAATCTTTCGGACAACGTGAGTGACAGTTTAGCCAATCACAACACACCGGCCCAAACTAACAAATCTGAGCCCGCTACGTGTATCTGAGGGAGTGTTTTCATAGACTCAGGAAGTGAACCGCTCGCTCAGGGGACAAAGGAGAGCGCGGCTGACAATAAAGGTGAAATTTATGAAAAATAAGACTTTTAAAAAGAGAAAACCACGGAAACATGTTATATTGCACCCCATAAACACAATCATGCAAAGAAAAAGAGCAGTAAACCACCACTTTAAGAAGGAAAAGGCTGCTGTAGGATCAGTTTTCTCTGTAATAATAGCATATTGGCTAAATATATTTAGCAAATGATCAGTGTTGGCGCCCTGGAGAACATCAACTACAATTTGTTTTTGCAGTGTTGAGTAGCCAATCACAAACACAGCTGTTGATTTCTTGATCAACAGAATCAGAGGTGTTTAAGTTAGCACTGAACAAAAACTCTGGCGTTGGATTCTGCACACTCACAAATCCTCTCATTATATATATTTTTTTTATTTAAATAGAGATTTACTGTGCATTTTTATTGATTATGACTTACTAAGATGAGTGACAGCTTTTTTGGTGGTTTTAAAGATCATTAATGTCTTGTCCTGCATATATTATGCTTGCTTTTCTGTTCAAATTAACAGTGTTTTTTGAACGTACATACATCCCCTCAGCCTTACTCTAGAGTTGGCTGCTGCAGCAACCCAATGCTGCAGCTTTTATTACAGTATCTTTACAACCTAGACTGCAAAAGTGGGCCTGAACACATTCCTCACCCAAGGCCAGGCTGAACTTCCTGTCCTTTGGTTGTGACAAAGAGAGTTTATCTCTAAGAGAAGTAATCCCAGAGGGAAGGATAGAGCCACATTCAGAGCACAGGCCACTAAGACATTTTTAAGTCCCTTGTATCATGCAGCTGCTCCTGAACTGCTAATAGCACATTAAAAGCTGACAGACGACCACTGACCCCTTGCATTAGACTCGGCTCTCCATGGCTCTCCATGGCACTCATGTATTATTTTCGCACAGCTGGACACCGGCTGTTTGAGAAGGGGATTATGTCATAGACGTTTTACGACAAGTGCCATATCTGGTCAGTGGCTGGTCAGACACTGCGTATACACACACATTCAGAGTTGTGTACCCACACTTACCCAGAGAGAGTTTCCAAATGATAGCGTCACTTCCAAAGCCATTAATCCGCCTGTCTCTTTAGATTCCGAGTGATGCAAGGAATTCCAGTGTTGAACTTACACTTCAAAAGAGCTTTACAATGTCTACATGAGGACACTAAGAGGGATATGTCTTTCTCCACAAAATGCTACTGTAGCGGGGATGAAAATAAATGACCCTTAGTTTTCTGTTCTCTGGCACTTTAGAGAAAAATGAGAATGAGAATCAGGTCAATGCCGCTTTAAATATGAAATGAGTATCTTAAGCTTCCGCCATGCGATTCATCGATTTTCTCATTCCATCATCCTCAGACCTAATGAAGGCCTTTCATTTTTTAAATTGTGTAAACTTTCCGTCTAAACTATGATGAATCATGTATCTCAGAGGACTAAACATATTTTAATCAATCGACTTTTTCAGTATTGATTAGTAGTTTGAAGAAGAAAGTTATTGCATTTGGTCATAAAAGAGATGATCATATTTGATTAGTTAATGCAATAAATATTGAAATGTTTCATGTACTATATGGTGCAATTTTTCTCATAATCAACACTAAAAATCCAGCTAACTCATACTAATCTGGTACAAGTTGTAAAAACAAATTTTACTCAGCATTACTTGTTTATGCCTTGAGGCTACAATTATCATTTGTATTGAGTTGTGTTATCACAATAAGTAATTATGTCGTCCATCTACCTCAATTTATAAAACACAGATGTGGAGATTTCGCTCCCTGGATAAAGACGGTTTTTTTTTTTTTTTTTTTTGCCGTATACAACATGAATGAGGGAAAGTGCTATCACTATAAATAACAAATGACTGATGATACATGGTGATTATGTTGTGCACATACTGTACCACTGCATGAAGATCACACATGCTTTTCACAATCATATGATTTCCACACTCAAAAACACAACCCCACAGAACATGCTGACACGCACAAAGAAAAAAAGTGCATGCTGCTACTTTTAAATAATCTCCTCTCATCTGCTAATATTAAAATGCAGATCTTGTCTTGGTCCCAGATTGTGCTCAAGGGCAATAATGTCCATCTCTCCCTTCAATAGCACATCACCCTCAGACCCAATAATGCATTAACATCCTATTAACTGGGACTTAAAAGTGGCTTTGTAATTGATAAGGAGGTTGGATGGGAGGAATGAGAGTGACAGAAGGCGTGGCGGGAACCAGATGGGATACTATTATCTAAATGAAAATCTGAAGTGTCAGACTGTGTCTAGTTTTTCAGTGCTTTCTGGAACAAAGTGGCAGAAATAAAACAGTTGATTTATGGTCAAACTAATTGTGATAGTTTTGATCTGAATTTAAATTGCACACTCCATTCGCAGCTCTATTATATTGATTAATTGCTGTATAAGAAAAGAAGTGACTATACTGGTGCATACAATAAATTTGTATTACATTCATCCAAAAACATGGTTTTCATTCTGAATGTATAACCATTTCATAAACTACAGATTTGAGAATCCAGCGTTGCTCAGAGGCAATGCTGTTTTATGAATAATGTTTTCAATTGGTAAAAAATACACAGATTTACCTAATGTTTCATTTTTTTGCTCTGACAGTAAGGTTGTTGCTTGTTTAAAGAATTGTGTGATCCTGAGGTACTAATGCTGCTGATGGCGTCTGGTATCTTCTTTCATTTTGACTGGTCACCTGTGTTGACAATGTCATCAGATACTCCAGGCAATGGAAAGCATGCAGAAACCCAGATAATGTCATCCCTGGCATTCGACAATTTCACGCTGAGCGCAGTTCAGATCTCAGAGCCTGGTAAGCTATCACTGATGCCAGTTCTCCTGGCTCCTCCCTACAGTCCTTCCACAGCAAACTCGGAATGTCTCAAGCAGCACAGTGATGGGACACGTCAGCGCTGCCTGTGGGACTGTTTGTGCTGATGGGCTTATCTCAGAACAAAGGTCTCTGTCTTCAAGCCAAGGCAGGGAACTTTTCTTCACTCTATCAGGGGACTGCGAAGAGACAAGGAGAGTTTGGTGAAGGAGAAAGAATCAACCCCACATGAATAGCTGGAATGATGTGTTTATGTCCTTGTCAAGATCGACAAAGACTTTTTAGGCCTTTCAAAACGCCTTAAAGTATTACTTCTTGGTCATGTTTCTACTTCCATTTTAGATTCCGATCATATGTCTCTGGCAATATGCTTTTTGCATGTGTTAGATGGACGTGCTTTAAAGACAATTTGCTTAGCAAACAGGCAGTAGATTAATCAGTCTAATCCTGTAAAACTTGAAAGTAGCAGTAATTAAGAATTATCATATAATATTAGGCGACAGCATGTCATATTATTAAGAAACTGTCAGTAAAGTCATCCAAATTCAATAGCTAATCTGAATCAGATCCCTTCTGAACAGGTAGTGTTTAAACCAGAGGATGTATTTTAATTCCCTGTTATTATTTGTATATACAGAGAGATAATTAATTATGACTGTTCATTAAGCCCTCAGGGAAGAAGGTTTGTGTGTTTGATCATGCTGACACTAATGCGATTGATGGCTCACTGGTATTTGAAGTCATGTTGCCCTACAAAGTATGCCTACAAGGTTATTATTTTGCTCACATTAATTTAATTCTACACACACAAATCACACAAATGGATGTTTACGTTTTAATATCTGTGTTTCGAAAATAAGAACCTTCACTGCACAAGCGCTAATTAAGAAATCAGAGGATCCCTGGGACCATGGACTTATCTAGGGGCCAGCAGCAGTCAGAGGGCTGTAAGACCCCTCTCCACACTGATTATAAAAGCTGTTGTGTAGCATACGGCTAATGTTAATATACTGTAATTTCATCCTCCCTGTCTGGTAATTCATCTTACTTCTGGCCTGCCCATTTACAGCTCCTCGCCTGCATATTCTGCCTGCTAATTGAATGGAAATATACACCAATGACTGTTTGATTACTGCATATCACCTCTCAAGAGCAGCTCTGTAAATCAAGTGAAATCGTTTTGTTGCATTCGTTAAGCAAATGTAAATCTTCCAATGCTAGTGTCCTTATTCTGGGACTTTTTGGTTTGTATTCATTAGTTTATGTGTTCTTTTGATCAGTTTTCCCACTTCTCCTTGTTTAACATTGTTACGATATGCATAATTCTTTCCTTCAGCTGTGTATCAATAATTACCGCATTTGCCTTACTTTTTAAGTTCTTGTGTTTTCAGTGTTAAGTTGGCCGGTCTCATGTATGTTAAGCACTGTTTACAGCAGGTTGTGTTTTCTTTATTTACCAAGTTTATTACATCCATTTTTGTCCTTGCGTGTTTGCTGCAACCCCATGCTAATAATATTATTCAGATCCATGTATTTTTGTATTTACTTAGTTCAAGTACTGTTTAAAATGTTTTGTAAACTTTCATCTAGTTATATTTTTGCATGTATTCATGTTCACCTAGTGTGCATGTCAGCAGTTAAGCTTCTTTCACACAGAGATTCCGGAAAATACATAGATAATGTGACCTGGCATTTGCCCCGGGATTGTTTGATTTCGGTTCGTTCACACTGCCAGTGATTTGCCCGGATCTGCCTTCACACACAACCTGTAAATATCCCGGAAAGACACATGACGTCAGGATGAGATGTGGTAACGTACGCATCGAAAACATGTACCCGCGCATACCGTTCCACAAAGCTGGTGAACGGTGTCTGCTTCAGCGCGGATAGAGATGAGCTCCTGGTCTCTGCTTCGTTCCAGTTTACAGACATTTGTTCGTCCTTTCTTTGTTGATGACGAACACAAATTTTCTTCTAAGAGCAACAGAGTTGCGTGATGGCACGAGCGTCGTCACAATGACACACCCCTTACGGCATTGGTCCTGGCTTTTGTTCACACAGTGCGAGTTCCGGGACTGATTCTGGCAAATATTTTAAGTGTGTGTAGTCTAATGAACAGCTTATTAATTATACCTCTCATGGTTATGTGTTCAATACAAAGAAATACAGGTAACACTTTATTTTACGACCCGCAAACAACTGGGTAAGTACACAGAAATTATGGTGTACGTTTCTGTAGTGTACTTCCGTGTAAGTATAAGGGAACAATATGTTAAGTTTGGGGTAATAAAGGGGTAACAAGCAGATATACAACCTCGGCTAATAACTTTCGTAAGTACACTGAAATTACGATGTACGTTTCTGTAATTATAGTGTACTTCCGTGTAGGTATAAGGGAACAATATGATAAGTTTGGGGTAATAAGGGGGTAACAAGCAGATATACAAGCAAATTATTTAATTAGTTAAAAAATATCAGGTACCTATTAATTTAATATGATTACTCTAGGTGATTCAAGCCCTCTGTTAGTTTATAACAATGTATTAGCATAAATTTATTTAGCTTTATCTTCACGTAGATTAATATCCAATTGGTTATCTGTTGTTGATGTGTAGTACTATCCTTGTCCAAAAAGGACAATTACTAATGACTGAAGAGGAAAGGTAGCAACATTTTACAGACTTTTAACCAGTATGTAATTTTACACCAATAAACTGTTTTTTATTATCTGATATAATGTTAATTTATTGACACTTCTGAGGTATTAATATCAGGTTTGTTCCATTGTATACTGATAGCCAATAATCTCAGCAGGAATGAGATTCAAATGATCAATAAAAGCTTATCATAAGTAGTTCTTCCACAAGAAAGTTATTACTAATATATAGAAGCTACACAGTTACATTCACACAAACATCATCACGATAACATGTTGCAATAAGCGTTAATTCAAAAACATTAAATGTAACATGAAATCCTAATGTACATTTACTGATTAAAAAAAAGAAACAGATGATAAGGAGTGTGCATTTTGGGGTTCATTAAAGGAAAATGTTGGTATTTTACACTAAAAGTTGTAAAGTGCAAGATCATTTCTGATGAATTAGAATGGTTAAGATTAAAAATTTGGACACATGATACGCAGTAATATGGAATTGTCCCGTATTTGACACATAAAAGTCTTGTTCAGTATTGAACTGATACGGAACACTTGTTGGCAAAATGATCATGATAGCCTTTATATCTATGTGGTTGTTCAGTCTTGTATTGGTGGATGAATCCGCAGTGAATGAGCAGGATCTCCAGGACTGTTCTTTCTTGCAAGGACTGGGCAAAAGGGAGGATGCTCTTGCCACTTCAGTCCACCCCAGCCAAAATACTTCACCTGGGCATCTATTCCCAGATTAGAGCCCAGGGACCTCCTTGCTGCCTCCTCTCCACCGTGAACATAGCTGTCCCCCATGATCGACACAGTGGGAACTGAAAAATAGAAAGGTAAACATTTCAATACAGTCATAGCTGTAACCTCCAATGTAATGCAATACAACACGATAGTGCCAACTAACAACACTTGTAAATCACCAGTAGTCACGATTGTGATTTTAACATTAAAAATACATATTGTGCAAACCATTACTCTAAAATGCTATTTAGTTTGACTCATTGCATAATCCATAACAAAACATCCCTTGTATATATATATATATATATATATATATATATATATATACGTACCTCTTACGGAATTGCGTCCATAACGAAAACTGCAGAAAAACAAAAAGAATATTAACATTAAACAACTGGAAATGGTGACCAATGATATCAAGATACTGCCGGCTCTTTAATTAAAGTTAGACTGCTACTCTGAGCAAAATAGCATCAGGATACATAACTATAAGGTGTCTGAACATGCCTTTAAGAGGCATACATGAGCTTCACGTTACAACTTACCAGCAAATTTAGATGGGTTTTAGCCTACTCTTCAGCAGCTAAATCTTGCTGAGGCTGCATGGCTGAAGAGGTGGGTCCACTGGCTCGGCTCAGTCTAACACAAAGCCCGCCCTTTTACCCATATGGATTGGCCAGACAATGGGCGGCACTGAGGATTTCCCAAGATTTTCCAAGATGGCGCCGCCCATACCCCCCATTAACGGCTTTGAAACCATTCTTCAGAGAGTCTATGGGTGACGCCACAGACGCTTTTGTCCAATTCTTTTACAATCTATGATTTTAGCGCTAGATCTCTTATTTAATGCAAAAAAAATGCACACTATGCAAGATTTGTACCTTAATATAACAGCTTCAAATTGGTATCAGGCTATGAGTGCAGAGACCAGTCTATGGCAGATACACTCTGTGTGGTATTTATGACAGTAACATTAAATACAAGTCCTCCACATCGACTCTAGGGGGTTGCTGTTTGACAAAAACGGTATTCCTGCATAGTGTGCCTTTAAAGTCACTCAGTAAAATGCTTTTAGTTTTTTATGGTAGATTGTCCTTATTAATCTCTCCTCAATCACCAGGGAAGGTCTGCGTTCCATAATGACACACAAACAAAGAGCCAGACAGACACAGACACACACACACACACGACATGGGAGATTATCAGATCTAACTACATGAGAGACAGTGGTTCGATATCAGTCGTTATTAACATAATGCTCTGGCTGCAATTAAAACAACAGCATAAAAAAATAAATCATATGATTAACATTCCACTCCAGCTTCTTGTTTCTTGTGATATAGAATTTTTGCAAATAAAGTACAAAGTGTCTGAAAGAGATAAAGTTTCAAACACACACACAGAGAGAGAGAACAGGAACAGAGACAGGAAGAGATGTGATCGGAAGGACGCATGTGGGGATAAACACAAATCCTCTCTCTGTACCTGTGCCAGGAGTCCACGTCTCTTGTGTTTCTTCTGTCTGTACACTGTCAGAACAGAGTCCAACATAC
Source organism: Hybognathus amarus (assembly GCA_030378365.1). Taxonomy (NCBI): domain Eukaryota; kingdom Metazoa; phylum Chordata; class Actinopteri; order Cypriniformes; family Leuciscidae; genus Hybognathus; species Hybognathus amarus. Next base: position 60,431 of record JAQIUQ010003015.1, on the reverse strand, counting down.
TCCTGTCTCCGGTACGTGAAGAATTCAATTACGTGTCCATGTACAACTTCCCTCTCTGTGTGTGCAGGGAATGTCTGTATGGAATGCCAATGTTGCTTCTCCCACAGGGGAGTGAGGGGAAGGAGAGAACGACAATGTGAAAGAATGAAGATAGCACAGTACAGTGGGCATCATTGAAAGATCAAATGAATGAAAGGGCTGCTGAAGTTGGCTGGCAGGTCTGACATATGCATGTCTACATGATAAACATTAATACGTTGGGCTATCTAATGGGAAAACTCTAAAGCAGTTAATGTTCAGGGGCTGTGTTTGGGGAAGACGTGGCTCTCTGCTGGTGCGGCTGTAAGTTTTCTCAATCCCCACAAAAAACGAGCCATGAGCTATCACCATTTGTGCCCTTGAGCAAGACACTGAACCCCAGGATGCTGCAGGGAAACTATCCATCGAACAAGTGCCTGTACAGTCGCTTTGGACAAAAGCATTTGCTACATGACTACTGACTTAAACTACACATTGAATCACAATTCAGAACCAAGGACAGCTCCTGTGTTCATGTTGTATCCATGTGCATGTTTAAATGGGTAATTATCTGGTGTTTGGGTAACAAACTTCTGTTTTAAGACATGTCTCCAGCCAACCAGTTATGCTTTCAATAGAATAGCTTTCTTTAGTAAATCAATATTCATTTAAGATGTATACTGCATACAAATGCTCTCTAAGACACCAGCACTTAGAATTTTTATATGAAACGTGAAAATGTTGCATTCAGTTTAGAAGTTTCTCTACTGCTCTCCTTAACCCCAAAACACACACAAAACACCACTTCTCAAACGGATGGTGATTCTGTGTACTGTTTGATGTGTTGTTATTTAGGAGGATTTCTCTGGAGTTCAAGGGAACTGCATGTCATACAATAAATGATCCATATGATACATTTTTAAAATTGAACACTTAGTTTTGTTATTTCGTGTAACATTCCTGTGAATCTCTTTCCTGGATTTTTTTTATACACAAACATTTTCATTGCAGGCAGCCACACTTTAAATATGACTGAATAGCCCTTGAAACAACCCCTTGCAGAGCCATTTGGTTAATGTCTTAGAGGAAGACATACGCCAGCTGTATATAATCCCAATTAACTCATTAATCTCTTATACAGGAACTTCATTTTGGTTTTCCGTCTGGATCACATTATTTCTCGCTGATACTCAAGTATGTTTCTCTGGTCTGATTCACTGACATACATAGAGGTTGTTATTGAGCTTTAATGTAAATTGTTTCAACTCACCTGGTACCCAAGCACTCGGAGGTCAAAGCTGGGGCCAGATATATATTAATCCCTTACACTTCTCGGGCCCCCTCTGCAGTTGAAACACAAAGTAAATTGAAATAAAAATAGATGTGTTGCAAAAGCTCAGCACTAACTTCAAAGCAAAAAGCCTTAAGGTATGACATCTCAGAAATCTCACTCATGTCAATTTATCAAAGTAACGGACCAATGACAGGATGACGAAGGGCCAGGAATGAAAGACATTGGGAATTTCAGAAGAAAGGAGGGAGGAACAGCACTAGCAGCATTTCTGTTGCTATTCTGAGGTGAAATGGGTTTGAGGAACGCAGGTGGCAAGTGATATGAATGCTGTTCAGGGCCAATGGCTCCCTCTCTCTCTCTCTCTCTCTCCTTGACCCCATGTTGTTCACACCATCCTGATTTTACACATCATAGTGACTTAGGAGAAAGAGACAAACACATAAAATAGCTTTTAAAATTGAAAGCAAAGAGTAAATAATAGCACTTTATTTATACTTACTGGCTATTTTAAAAATGATTCTAAATGGAGAGAGAACAGCTGATATGTGTGAGAAAAAATTTTGAGATAATACATGTGAATACAGTAAAATTGTAATGATGTGATTTTTTATTTATTTAAAATAACTGTTTTCTATTGTAAACATGATTAATACAAATTCATACATTCTATGAATTTAAAGTAGCCTAATATAGTTGTTTGTGAAATTACTATTACACTAGTAATATGTAAATTACTGCCATTGTAGTTATGTCCACTGCAATATGCATAACAGCCAATAACAAACGTACTCTTTAGCTCGGGTTTTATTTTTTTATTTTATTTTTTTTATATACACACGCAACCGGACCTGGTGAGTGAGCAAACGTTATGAAGATATTGCATATGCATAAAGCTCTTACAGCACTCAAGCTTATTTGCTTTATAATCAACGCAGTTGTTAATGGGTATTTGCAAACTGAGCGTGGTAACGACAACGCTGATATTATAAAATTACCACTGAACTGGGGAATACTGTAAATTACGCAAAATGCAACATTCGTTCTGTGATTCTATACAGAGATAATTGTAAATTGGTACAGTGCCTACTATTTTTAACTGCTGCTCACACCAACATTTCCTTTGTTCAGACTGAAATAGACTACTGGAAAACTTCACCATTGCTCATCCATTGTCTTTTATTCTTATTGAAAAGTTTCAATCAGTTATCTTCTATGTGCTTTGAGGTGCCAACTTATAAACAAACCCAGTGTTCTTTAGGAAGTAAAGTAATTTCATTCCACGTGTATTGTAATATCAATTCAGATGTGTTTTTGCATTTCCCCCAAAGTGACACACGACAAAATAACTTGAAATGCTGCACACATACAGAATATGAACATACAGTTATGAAATAAATGAACTATGAATATATACAATGATTTGTATATTTTAGTGATATTAATCTAGTATATTTCATTGTGTGTTAATATACCACAAGGATATATCTGGTATTCAAAATTGATTTTTATATGCTTTTATATTTTGTTTTACACTTTTTCCCCATATGGTCTTTTTTTTACTTTCAAAGAAAGGGAACTGCAAACAAATCTGTGAAGTTCCTACCTGCCAGCTCTTTTAA
>JAQIUQ010003015.1:0-55000 GCA_030378365.1 Hybognathus amarus | reverse complement strand
GCCCCAAAATGTATCAGCTTGACTCATGAATACTACAGTTCTTCTTGATTGTTTACACACATTTTCTGAAAGCATGCCTCATACTCTTCGAACTGTACATACAAATCAAAACACACACGCACAATGGGCAAAACCTATCAATTATCCTGCAAAATGAAACGTCCTAGTTGCGTATACACACCGTTCCCTGAAAGAGGGAACGTAGGACGTAGTCAATGGTCAACTGAACGGGACGTGCCAGAGAGCCAGTGTTCTTCAAGTACTATTGAACGAGCCAAGTGGAATTTGCGTGCGTGATTCGCATCACACACTCCGCCCCGCATCACGGGTATAAATAGGGGAGCCGAGCATAACTCGGAGTCAGCGGTAGTGGAAATGGGACTACATCCTTCGTTCCCTCCTTCAGGAAATGGTGGATTGCATACACGTCGGACATAGTCAATGGCCGACTGAATGGGGATAACCTTTGATAACGCCACTAAAGCTGCCACCTTCCAGTGCGTAGACAAAAGCCTCCTGATGCCCCTGCAATTTTAAGGCAGGGAAGGAAAGGACTCAGGCCAGGGAAGTCACTGCTGTTCCTACAGGACCAATGGGAAAGCGTTCCCTGTACATTGGAAGAAAGGGATGCTGTGGAAGCCACATCCAAACTGGAGGGAGGTAACGTGGAGAATACACATATGAACTGGGCGGATGACCCGGCAGTACAACATATGGAATGTCACTGGGGTGGCTCCAGCCTGTGACAGGGGGAGACTCAACGGGACAGTGACGGCAGTGCAGACTCTGCCAAGGGAAAACACTTGCTTACCGTAAGGACCGAAACATATGGACCCAGCCTAACACAGGTTCCACACTGATTATGAGTGGTATGCTTAACACCAGACGTTCCGCATGTCTGATGTCAGAGGGGTGTGGAGGAACTCAACAGGGTTCGGATTAAGGGAACTCAACTGGAATACAAGGCGCACATATCCATTACATAAGATGGGAATGGCGCAGCAAGTCGACACTTGAACCGGGCTCATGGTGAACTGGCTTCAGGAGAAGGGAGCCCACAGAAGCAGCAGTACAAACTAGGTGTCACCCAGCCACCAACTCTAGAATCTGTCAGCAAAGCACTCTGTCAATGCCCAGGCAGAGCACACACACATTAAAGACGACATGAGCGAATTGAAGGCAGCCACCATCAGTGGGCCAACCTCGCTTGAAACAGCCTTCCCCCTCTGCTGAATCTAATAGATAAGAGCTGGTCTGAGGTCTAAGGCTTGTGTTCTGTACATGTCTAACTGCTATGAAGCGGATGGACAGAGAAAGTCAGGGCTAGGTCTACCTCCTCTTGGGCAGTCCTTGCAGGCTCACCACCTGATCCTATACGGCAGAGGTAGGAACCTTGGGCACAATCCAAGGTTATATTTTCCTAGCTCCCTCTGGAACCTGACGATCAGGAAGTGCTTTCCAAGCAACTGCATCACGGTGTGCGCCAGGACAGCTGCAGCATCATTTTGAGGGTGGAGGAACAGCCTACTACAAGAGAGCACTGAATGATCGAAAGCTTTCAAGATCGCCTCACGGAGAGAAGACTCACTCAACGAATAGGTTCCACTTCTAAGCATAAGCACACTACCTCCCTTAGAGGGTGCTCACAGAAGTGATGGTAACTACCACATATTCCTGAGATAGCCACCTGAAGCTCCGCGTCCGGAGAAGGACCGGCCCGGGATTTCCAGGGGTTACCAGCAGGAGATAACACAGCCCAGTCGTCATCTCAAGAGGCCAGCTCACCCTCCAATGCTGCCATCTTATCCTCTGTGGTAACCCCCATTGAAACAGCTGATCGGTACATTACAGAGGGACCAGCATGCTCAACAGGAATTCTATCGGCTGTGGTGTAATGTGAGTGAGGAGCCCATAGGGAATGGTTACCGGGCAAGACATCCATCACTATCCTCCGATCACAGCATCCCACACGGCACCTCAGGGTGGGGGATGGTAATGGGGACTCGCGCTTTGCAGACAAAGGCGAGTCTCAATCTCAACACCGGACAGTCATATTCTCGTAATGAGAACATGAGCCATCCACAAAAGCTACCTCAGCATGCTGAACATACAAATATATATTCACTTATATAAACATGTAGCTCAAACACGTGATGCAACAATTGTGACCATCATAGAGGAAAAGGGAACAACCTCATCCACAAAGTGGAATCTTGAAAAAGACGCAAATGCACCCGTGTTGCTCTTTACACCAGTGCCAGAGCACACAGGGGAATGACCGCGGCAACACTTAACAGTGAATTGAAACAGTGAAGCACTCACTTTTCTGCCCTCTAACCAGCTCCGAAGCAAAAGGCAACTAGAGCATGCATCCCCTTCCGTGTTTATACCCACGGCGCGGGGCAGAGTGTGTGATGCGAATCACACACACCAATAGTACTCAAAGAACATTGGCTCTCTGACACGATCCCCATTCAGTAGTCCGCCGACTACGTACGACGTTATTGACTGGAAGATAACTTTACATTCAAAACAATGTTATTTCTTCTCAAAATGGTATTTTGTTTTTAAATGACAGACACAAACCATCATATGAATAGACATTAATAAGAACCAGTTGAACACTGATGTGTATAAAGTAAAAAAATGTAGCAAATTATCATTCAGAAACGTTTAGTAAGAGCCGTGTGTGGTGAGGTTCTGTTTGACTCTCTTCATCGCTTTCATTGAGCCCTGTTAATGATGAGTTCCCAGACCTATCTTGATGTAGGTCTGGCATGCCAGGCTAAGGGGAACACTCATAAATGCCATTAACCCCAGTGACGGGTATGCTTAGGGACGGGGTTGAGGTAGGTCATATTTTTATATATACAGTAATAACGTTAAGTCAACGGCCTTCATAAACACGCTGAAAAGCGATTATGCGTGTTGATGCTGTAGCATGCCAAAAATATGAAAATTGGTCTGAAATTGGTCAAATTGCAAAATTTTAGCACTTGCTCAAAATCAAAGGTCACAACATAGTTAAAGACTTTTGACGAGAAAATAGCCTGGCTTTTTTCAACATTATAATTATAATTTTTTCATATAATATTGTGCTGAACAGGACGTTCGGAGGGGCGTGAGAGAACGGAGTGAGGCCGGTGGTGTAATTGTTAATGAGCTGCACCTGTGAACAATCCGGTCTCGCATCTCTCATGACGACGTGGAACATAAAGAGAGGAACAGGCCTGCTTTTGTTTCTATTTTGTTATATTTCATTTCGGTAGCCAGCAGTCACCTGTGAGGGGCTGCTGGCAGGTATTTGTATTTTATTTTCGGTAGCCAGCAGTTCCGTGAGGGGCTGCTGGCAGGTATTTTGTTTGTTTATTTGAGTTCAATAAAGTTTTATTTTGATTGTTCTCCAGCTCTCTGATTCCTTCTCTGATTCCTTGATTTCCTTCTTCACCGCTGCATGAGTCACCACCGCCAAGGAGCCGAGGAGCTGAAGCCTGTTGCCATCCGCCTGTATAGGGGAGCAACAGGGAGCAGGGACTCACGACCATGGACGCTTACGGCGGGGCGCTGGCATGCACCCACGCAAAGCGTGCTTTTCTCTCTACAGACACACATCGGTAAACTAGGAAATTCAAATCAGGTTTCCCTTGTGCTATTTTGCAGTTCCAGAAAACAATTCCGCCACTCACCAGTCAGTGGTGTGTTGCGCATTGTTCATATTTTAAACGCATACACTTTCTGATTCTCTCATCAACACAGATGCAGCAGTTTTTATTTTTGCAAATCATACATTATAACAAGGAAAATTATTAACACATGAGGGAAATCATTGTGGTATCCACGAAGATGTAAAAAATCTAGCTTACACATTTACCAGCCACATTTCACTGCCCTGACAAGAAAGTCGGTCTCCTCAACTGTGAACGCTCCTTGCGCACACCTGGTACATTTGCCATAATAATAACAATCCGCCATGCAACATGCGCACCTGCTCTTAAAGGGTATATTGGATGACGATCTGAATTGGTTTATTTCATGTTACGCCCAAACCACACCTATGAATAATGAAGCTATTTCAGACCAACGTGCCACTGACTTTTAAACTTGTGTCGGGCACAAGAGTCATTTATCCCGCCGGTAAAATAGAAACAGCGCCCAAGACCCGCCTTTTATACTTGTAAATAAAAGTATACAAGTATTAAAAGAATTGAATCAATAAAATAGAAATGTTTTATATATGTAAAAATTAATTCTGTAAAAATAGTTTTTCTATGTTTGTTACAGAGTAGCTCAGAGATAAATACAAAGGATGTTGCAGTGGGGGTTGCTGTCAACTTTTAGCCATGCAAGGCACCACCCAGCTTGTCAGGGGACCAGCTGGGGTTAGGTGTCTTTCTCATGGACCACCTCGACACTTGGTCAGGTGGAACTGGGGATTGAACCACCAACCTTCTGGTTTGTAGACAACCTACATAATCCACTGAGCGGCTCCGCCTGGTAAATTAAAGGATCCTTCAACTTGGGATTGTTGCGCCGCTGTGACACACTCAACCTTCAAGTGATTCTTCGCAGGAGGCAGCCCCTAAATTTTGGACACAGCTATTATGGCTCCGTTCCAGTCCACTTTTTAAACACGCATATGCAAACTTTCCTAAGCACTTCCAAAATACCTGCTGCCATTTTTAGGTGTTTTCCACTTTGTGAAGTGGACAAGGGAAGTTTATATGGATTTAGTTACATGGATACGGTTTTAACCGAGAGAGACGAGTCTGCTTTATTTGTACTCTTCAGGCAGCTCCATATAGCACAATGCAACAAGATTGTGACGTCAACTGCATATTGCATTTAATTTACTCCACCACAAACAATTCTAAATATTTTATTATTACTGTGTGAATGCATTTATATACTTCATATTCTTTATTCTCTTAAAATTCAACATAAGAGAGGTTTGAATCATGCCAACTGTTTTGCCAGAAATGAATCACAGGTTTGCATGTTTTAAGGCATGTCATTGGCTGTTCTCTTCTGATATCACACTTTTAATGAACTCGGGATCAAAGCCTGAGTAGGCAGAGCATGTTCCAACAAAGCCTTATTGGGTTGGTTTAATTTTGTCAACTCAAAACAAATTCTCTAACCCTGAGTTTCTACTACATGGTACAGGCCCCAGGCCAACTGTAAGAGAGAATACTAAACACGACCAAGCAACTTACTGTTGCACTAACAAGTTGCACTTACTGTTATTAACTGTGGAAAAATAATTACTTCTGGCCATCAAATCTGATTGGTTAAACGGCATTCCAAAAACACTGATAAACAGAGTCCAACAGCACAGGGATTATGAGGGTATCATTGACTCATTAATTCAACTGATTCATTCAAAAACACTTTCATTCATTCAGGAATGAAAAAATGAGAAGAAAAAGTGACAGCCTGTGAATCAGTGCATCATTGAATAATTCACTCAACTGATTTGTTAAAAAAAATCTATCGAAAGTGATTTTTTTGGATATATATATATATATATATATATATATATATATATATATATATATGAAATAGGCTATTTGATGATTAATCAATGTATTAGATATGGAAGCAAGACATATACATAGGTTCACACATGCAGTCTTGTGGCAATGTGAATGGTAAACCATTCTAAACATGCTAAACCTGCTCTCTCTCCATCTCTCCAACTCTCTCCATCTTTCCACCCCCCCCCTCTCTCTCTCTCCCTCTCTCTCTCTCTCTCTCTCTCTCTCTCTGTAGCAGCCTGCCTTGTCAGTAGTCTCAGTAGTCTGTGTCTGCTGCCTGCTTTGGTGACACAAAAGTCACAGCAACAGCACATCCTGTTGCCAGCAGGTGACAAAAGAAATAAGGAAGGTGATAGTGAGTAATCTAAAACACGGAGAAATAACACCTAGTAATTTATGCATTGAAGATATATAAGCCGCAACAGTCTTTTCTTCATTATTTTATACAAGTGAACAATATAAGTTTGTCTTCTTGAACAAGACAAAATTTAATTCAGGACATGGGAATTCATTGGAGCTATCGTTTTTAACCCTTCCTCATGCCAGTAAACACAAAGCGATGCCACTGCAAGGGGGATGGGAAGTGGATTTTGAAAGTAATTAATATTATTATTAATAATAACAATACTAATCATGGATAAACAATCAGAGGCAGACAGAGTACACAGCTTCATTACTTGAGTAAAAGTACAGAAAGTAAAAGTATTACAGTCAGATGTCTACTTAAGTAAAAGAACTGAAGTACTTGTTTTTAAATGTATTGATCATTGTTAGTTCATGTTAGTTAATACATTTACTAATGTTAACTAATGAACCTTATTGTAAAGTGATTATTTATGCATGACAAAACAAGACATATGTCCAAGACAAGTACAATGCATAGTAGAATGTTTGTGTTTTGTATAGTTTGAAAATATAAAACACTTAATAAACTAATTATTTTCTTTAAATTAGGGGTGGAATTTCTACTTTGGAACTTCTAAATATAGGTACAGAATATGGCAAACTGAAATAATAAGCTCTGCAGCATCCTCTTTGTGACTGAAATGTCCTTGACAGATTTGTCTGCAGTGAGGCCAGGATGAGCCCCATTATGGACAGACACCTGTGCCTGCACTGGATATGCAGCTGCAATAGAAACAACAACACTACTGCCCACCTGTCATAGCAGACAGAGACAAACAAAAGTGTGTTTTGCAATAGAGAAAGGGAGAGTGGATGGTGGGGCTATTTCTTGTTTTTTTTTCATATCAAAAGCAGGCAGTAGCTGCACTAATTATGTTGATTCATGCGGTGTGCTCTCATAAAGCTTCTGTTGACAGTAAACATGCAAATCCCCCCCCCCCTTATTTATTTAAATAATTCCTTTTAAAACAAAGATACAAAGTGATTTACAATAAGAACATGCAATATTACAAAACAAATAAGATACAGAACTTAAAAATAACATGATAGATTAATTGAAATAATAATAACAAATACTATTCGTTAATACCTTAATTACCTTCAAATCTATCCAATCACGTCCTCCTATTCTTACTGTATAAGAGTGGTACTTATACATGTTTGAGTTTACAGATGCCAATGCACCAGCAACTCCCATCCTCCAAACCACCACCACCAGGATGCTCCTGTCTATACTTCCCAGGGGGTGGGCTGCACCCCTGCCTTCGTCTTCAGGCAGGTGATGCTGATCCACTACCCTCAGATTATGAACTACGGATGGGGCCCTACGCCAAAGAACTTTATGAATAATTGCTTGCTGTGCAGCCAATAAATTAATGCTTTGTTACATAATTTTTGAGTCTTTCTGGTAGAACATAAGAGAATCAAAAATACAACTAACCTCCAACAAAAGAAACAAAGGGAACTTATAAATCGGCTGATCAAACCAATTTTGACACGCAAGGGAAGACTAACAAGAACACTACTACATATGACAGAAATAAAAGCAAAATCTACCCAACTTATTACAAAAGAAATGTAATTTTACCCTTAACGAAACGCCTAACTAATCACTATATTTCTATTAAATCCTAATTCTGACAAATTATATATCGTTGGAAAGGTCTAAGTCTTCTAAATAAATATCTCTACCCTGTTTTGTGTTACAAATTATGTAAGAAGAGTAATTGATGAAATTTATGACAAAGTGCGCTTCAAAAAATCTGCATCATAACAGGAGGTCTGAACTTTGACACAAAAAGTCAATGCACCCACTTTCAATCATTGAAACTTCTGTTTTCTTCTGCTAAAAGTTCATAATAAAACATAAAATCTAGTATTTTTCAATAAAAAATATAATATATTATACTCAATTTATACTCAAAAATTATATTATATTATATTTTATTGCTTTTTTATTATATCACATATTTTAGTAGTTAACATAAATTAGGTATCATTTGGAAGCTTATAAACTCAGAATTCATCCTGTGAAAACCATTTTATAATTGAATGTTGTGTTACCATAGAAATGGTACTCTAAATTATTTTATCAGGCTCCTCCCCTTTTGGGCATCATTCATAATTTATGATCAAAACCTTTTCTTATCCCTGACAAAACACATATTGTCATAAAGGTCTATGTCTCAAGGTTCCAAATTTTGTGACAGAATGGATATTTGGACAGATTTTTTTATTTTTTATTTTTTTATTTGTTAAGGCAGAATGTCACACACAGTTGAAGTAAAGAGGAGAAAAGCAGGATTTATGCGCTGGCAGTAACTATTTTATTTAAACAAACTCCAAACAAAACACAAACATCACAACCAATATTGTTTAATTTTATTTTATTCTTCGGGCAGACATTAGATGATTGCTAATTCTTGATGACCAGATCAGATGAGCTCAACAAAACAATTTAACAAAATTCTTCCTGGAAAAGAAATAGGCTCTTGTAATAGCCTCCCCGTTGCTACGGCAGCAGCAAGTGCTTCTCCACTTCCTCTTCATGCCTAACGACTTGTACGCCCAATTTGAGAGACAGTTCACGCAAACAACATCTATCCCAGTTCGTCAAGGGAAATGCCAAACAACACTTTGGTATAGGGTGCTAATTTATCCATAACACACACAGCAGGGGGCAGCCGCTGCCCTCACTTGGACCCAAGGCTATCTATAAATGCATATAGCATTTGAAAGCATCTGTATCTTCACATAAATCCAGGCATGAGACTTGACAGCCCCTATCACTTGCTGTCAACAGGAAGCCAAGTGACACTAGTAACCATGCCTTTGGCTCTCAGTTAAATAAGTCATACATGTCATGCTAATGACACTCACCCCAAAGATTCAATGATGTTTAAGATTCTATACAGTATGCTTTCAGGGAGTTCATATTGTACCTATCTGTTACCTCTGGCCGCAATATTGTACATGTGTCACTTATTTTCTCTATAGAATGCCAATGGCATGTCAGTGCTTGGCCACAGCTCACAAGGTGGAAGACATGAAATGTGCCTCATTACATCAGAGGGAGAACTTGCCATCCAATCTCCACAGGTGTAAACAGTCTTCAATCTCATGTCACATACAGTAAAAGTTCAACACCAACTCGCTCCCCACCAATATTTCAATCGCTTATTTTTAATGCACCCAAACAATCTGTTTATTATCAGATTTATGGCTGACTAATCAGACTGAAAAGCCTTCATGTAAACACCTCAATCAATCCAAGGTCGATCCAAATGAAATTTTGATCAGACTAAAAGAGTGGTGTAGAACTAAAAATACTTACATTAAAAAAAATAATAATTCTCATTCCACTTGATAAAAATTAGTCCATGTAACATACCTATTGTGTAATAGAAATGATAAGAGTGATAATTATTTTCTCAAGGATTCAGACTAGTTTGAGTCTTCATCTCTGGCATATCTTTTCAGAGGACTAGAAAAATAGACACACATAAATTGCATGTTTTAAAGCCCATTTGAATGCTCAAAAAAGTGCTTTACAGCCTCTTTTAACCAATCGTGCCACACAAGCCCTCAAAAGTGAAGCCAAAACGTCTCGATCGCCCCCTGGTGGCCAGTCCTAGTATAGGTCATAAACCCCGCCTCCCCATGTTATTCAACAGGATGCGAGACCAACTAAACAATTAAATTACACTTCACATATCCTTTTTCCAAAGATAGTTTCTGTCATTTACTGTAGTTTCTATCACGTTGATGTAATTTCAAGAGTTTGTTTTTAAAGTAAGTTTGTTTTTAGTTAGTTATTTGATGCTATAAAAACGGTGCTGTGACATCGTAATTGACAGCTGTGATTGACAGGTTCTCTGTGCGAAGTAGTCACTGAAGCACCAACAGACTTTTTTTCATAATGTTGACTATGTGATTAGTAGTTGTATTTGCCTAATTTTATCAAGGTATTATGATTAGCAGCCATCATTGGAGAGGAACGGAGCAGCCAGAGACCTTAAGAAGATTGATTCAGCGAAGAGAGGGCGGGGCCTTGATTTTGCAGCTTTATTTCCTGCTCACGACTGCACATGTCTTGTCCCGAAACGCAAGTAAGCATACTCTAATCCAAAGATTTCAGCGCCATATCGGGGACATTGACGGCTTCAGTGCTCTCCGATGGAAAGAGAGCGAAGGGCGTCATTCATCTACAGTCTATGCCTCTAACAGAAGGTATCAGCTTAAATGGTTAGTTCAAAAGTGAAAATTAAGTCATTAATTACTCACCCCCATACTGTACCAACCCCGTAAGACCTTCGTTCATCTTCGGAACACAAATGAAGATATTTATTTTGTGATGCGAATATGGGAAAACCCGTAAATGTCGCGCTTGGAACGTTTTCAGTAAAGTCTAAAAATAGACTGAATGCCCAACAGCTTTTCCCACTTCGTCAGTAAAGGATGCCAGCAGGTCTGTGGATCCAATGATCCATAAATGTAAGCTATTATGCATTTAAAAGTTATTGCATTTAATTGCATAAAATAGAATTTATTTATGTTAAAACACTTGATCACACAATTAATATTTCATATGAATCAGACTTAATTATATTTTATTTTATTAGTTTGTAAGCTTTCGAATGATACCTAATCTATGATGATTTCTAGAATATGTGATATGAAAAAAAGGCAATAGATAAAGGCGGCAGTCATCCGCTAGCAGGACGTGACCGTTAATTAAACCTGTTTTTCTCAAACATCTGTTTCTGAAAATCATTGTGATACAGCTGACCTCAGATAACCAGATAACTTTTGTTACTGACAAATGATAAAATGGATAAAAAACAGATTTGGAAAGGGCTTAAACCCAGCTTTAATATGAAATCAAAACCTGTAATATGACAAATTTCACCATGTGGTGGGTTTTTCCAGATCACATAACATATATATTTTTATTTGCAAATCTCATTTTTCTTTGTGATTTTTTTTTAACTCTTACATTTATTTGTGGATCCTAAACTATTTATTTGTGAATTTGATATATTTTTTTTGTGTGAATCTCTACATTAATTTGTGGATCATAATCTAATTATTTGGAATAATGCAACAATTCTCACCCCATACTTACATTGTTAAACAATCTTATAAAAAATAATATTGGAAAATACATCAACTGTAAGAAAATTGTTTTCTGAGACTTTCTTTGAGGTAAATTACTGTACATGTCAATGAATACTTCAACACTATTTCAAGACTTGTGAAAGTATTCCAAAATCTGGAACTGGGGCAATAAACATGTATCTAATATTTAGCATTCAACAGACAAAAAAAAAAAAAAAAAAAAAAATAAAAAAAAAAAAAGAAGAAGAAGAATCAAGATGTTTCACATTTGCTTCTCCCATCGACCTGATGCTTCATCTGCCTCTGAACTTATTTGAGTCTGACGGCTTTTGACCCATCTGTCTGAGATCTAAATTGAACCTCTGAGGTTAAAAATAAGATTGCCAGGGCAGGCGACATGAGATATAGCAGTAAAGCAAAACAAGTTAAGACTAGAGCTGTTGGATAAGACACAAGGGAATGAATGTTGCTCTGGGAGACAAATGTGATACATGTGTTGAAAAAAACCTTTTCAGGCCAAATCTTTTCAAACAACAGTTGTCACAAAAATGCTGTGAGGTAAAAATCACACTAGATATGTCAAAGTGCAGTAACAATCAGGGATGTTGTTCTTGAAATGCTGACTAGTGTTGTGACCGTTTACTTCCATGCTGTGAGATGAATGCAACTATAGGGCTAAAGTGTTGTCGTAAGATTGTTGCTGCAATAATTGAGAGTTTGAAGACTCAGATAAAACAATAAGCAAAGTGATTTCATGAGTGCATTTAAGTTACTTACATTTCCACAGATACTGGAACGTACAAAATTAACATATTGACAATGTGATACACCTTTATTTTATAACAGATTACAATGTCTCAGTAGAACTTTAAACTTTATCTGTGAAATACAATATACTGTCAAGGGGGAACCCAATCAAAGCAGAAGCACAAAGTGCGGGTGCTGTTGCACCGGGCTGCCTCAGTGACGGACGCCTTCCTTTTCTGAGATTCAGAAATGAAGATGGCGGTTCGCTCCTTCACTCTCTGCTTCTTTGATTATGTTTCCAGGTTCGTACTCTGAAAAGAAAACTATAATAAGAGCTGTTTCCTCCTGAAGTGTATGAGGTGTATTGAAATGTGTATTGTGATGAGTCTGTTAGTGAATTATTAGATGTGTAAAGCCGAGTTAGAGAGCCGCGATTACAATCGCGGGTGGCGCTAATGGCCGTATAACACGTGAGTATTGAGGCTGAATGTGTGAATCGGTGTATTTATGTCCTCAACCTTTGGTAATGCTTCATTTCGTGTTTTTATGGTAACCTGACACTTTATACATTGTTGTAAATGTTAAGAGAAGAGAGGTATGTTGTTTAAAACGTTTTTACTAAAGTTATACAGATGCAGCTAGTTGTTTTGTCAGTGTTTAAAACTGTATTGTAAGTTGAACAGCTTTCCCGATGTGTAATATTCATGCTGTGACATCAAAGTCATTTGGAAATTAATTTACAGCCAAAGAGTGTTTAAGATTCACATTATCACATTAGTAAAATGGTGGATTTCTGAAGTTTAAAAGGAAACAAATAATTAAATGATCAATATCAGAAAATATAATCTATCTACTGTGACATTATTGCACTTTATAGAGAGAGTAATTTTATTTTTGCAAAGACTGCTTATTTTGCAAATGCTTACTTTTGTGAATGTAGAGAGTGAAGAAAAATAACTATCAGAGGTGTTTTAAATGGAAATTAACATATCGACTCTCAAACTGAAACATGTTTACACAAAGGGAATGTTACTTGTTTTATACCATGATTTGAATAATTTGTAATAAAGAGACTGAAATTCGGAAATTGCAGATGGCGGATCACGACCTGTCCTTCACTCTCTGCTTCTTTGATTGTTTTCCAGGCTGACATCTAGAAGAGTTCAGAGAGTCAGTGAACCCCAATTGAAACTCCATTTGTTACTCTAGTCACAACACTCGAGACTCGTAACAACAACAATACTAAAATGTACACTATATTGCAGTATATACAACTTTACTGACAAATGTGTGTATGAATACCTTATATCAGATATTAAAATCGTGGCATTAATATATGTATTCATTTGTCATATTAATGACATGTTTTTAGTCACATTTATTAAACCCAGTTTACCACGGAAGCCCTGAACCGCAATGCAAATAAAATGCGGTTTCGAGAAATTAAACTCGAAAACGTTTCAGAGATTAAAGTCGAAGCGTTTCATGACTACAGTCGTCCAGAGAAGTGTGTGAATTCATAACAGTGTGCACGTGTGTGTGTGTGTAAAGAAATGCACTTGTGAAGTCTTTCTAAGATTTGATAACATCCTATAATGGTACGGGAAACAGCCACTGTAGAAACCAGCAATGCCAAGTTTGAGAGGAGCACACACAATTTCAGGTGTGATACTGGATGATGGAAAAATAAATAAATAAATAAATGATGTCGGAAGAGTCTTAAGAAAAAGGGAAAGACAAATCTGACCGCAGTGAGGAGACCAAGCCAAGGGTCCCACTCAGTCAGGCTTTCCCACAGATGTGACTTTTCACTCGTTCAAAAGCAGCACTGGATGCCGAACAGTGATGCTGACCTGGCAAGTCTTTTGACCTGGAGAAGTTTTGCCTTCAGAGCTGGAACTTGTAGATTGTAAAATCTGACAAAGGTGGACGGGAAGACCCACAGCCCACTGCCACACATATGTCATGAAATGGAAAACCCACTGGACAGTCAGCTGCAGGTCTTTAGATGTGTACGCACCGCAATGCGGCTACTATCCATCTGGACAGTGTGCTTCATGCGAGACCTTGATGCACCTTCCAAACAAACACTGCTCCGTGCATCTGAAAGTGCACAGAGTGCACCAGTGTAGAATCTCAGTGCTCTAACTGGGCAGAGAAGATTGGCGCACATTCACTAACGGATGATGGCAGAGCCGATAAGGATGACCTGCGCTCTGAAGAGAATTTCCCAGATCACTATTCAATAAAATTCAGGACATAACCGTGTAAGGTTTGAGAATGACCTTGGAGTCATTTGGTCCAAACTCAGGCATGCGGCGCTGACAGACAACACGTGGAGGTCTCCCACACGTTTAACTGATGACAAAGCTTTCAAGTCTTTGAGTGAAAGATACTTCTAATCCATGGATTGAAGTGGTTCAAAAGGGAAAGACTTCAGGGCCTGAAGAGGACTATAGAAAGAGCCCATAAAGAAAACCGACGGGGCGGATAATTTGCAAGTCCTTCTAGCTCCTCTAGTGAACAGCCGTGCAGGGTTCCGCGACGCGCGACAGCAGCCACATATACTTTGAGCGTGGATAGGACCACCCTCTCCCAATAGCTCTTGTGGAAACACGAGCAGTGTTTCCGTGGGTGCCAGATCTTTGTCTAGGTGTACCGTTTAGAAAACACAGACCATTTCGGTAATCATAAAACTTTCTGGTGGAAGGAGCTCTGGCGTCTGCGATCATGTTTCTCAGACTCCTTCTGGCAGAGACTAGACGGGTAATCGTTCACCACCCACGTATGCCAGCGGCCAGCGGCTCTGGGTGGGGATGCCAAGTCAGAGCCACCAGAGCCTCGAGAAAAAGATCTGTCCTCACTGGAATGGGTAACAGAAGCTGTCTGTGACAGCTGTGTAGGCGCCGGTAACCAAGTCTGAATTCTCCCAATGCGGGGCTAGAGAACAAAGAGCACTGAGTGGCGCGTTCCCTGATCCTCTGTATTACAGGTGGGAAGGCGTAAAGCGGGCAGCTGGGCCAGTCCTGGCCAGCGCGCCCTTGCTCTTCAAAGAAAAATACTGGGCTGTGAGCGTTTTCTTTTTGACGCAAAGAGGTTGCGACTTCCGCTTGACAAATAGGTGCCATAACTAGGGCTGGGACGGTACCGCATTCCGCAATACCGCGGCCACATGCCCTTACCGCAGGTCTAAGCTTTGTCACCGTAGGTCACCAGCAAAAAAAGAAAAAAAAAAATGTTTCCAGTGACACATAGCATTCCATTTGTGTTGACTATTTAGGCCTCTATGCAAGAGTACCTGTGTAATATATATTGTAGTCTATAATTTGAATTCTATTTTGCTAAAGCATTGAAAATACAGGCGCATATGCGATAGCCCCAAAGCAGTAGCCTACCTCAGTTTTTAATTGCACATGCTTATTTAACGCGATTTCTTGTGTCGCACGAGTGATGGCAGAGGACCAAACATTGTGGCTGCGGTGAGAGAAACTTTGGATGGGGTGGCTACTCATGCTTCGGATCTTAGCAAGCCTCCATTTAGCCGTCACCAGACTCCATAGAAGGCAGAAGAAGAACGCACCGCCCGGGCCATGGGTTTGTGTTCAGACGCACGTGACCACTTTCTCTCATAGCTGGCAAAAAAAAAAAAACCAAACGGCTTTCAAAAAAGGACAAACTGAGCTGGACCTGCCTCAGCACTCCCTTAAGTAAGTTTTAACTCTCTTCCAACAGCGATTTAATAAAAACTTTGTTTAACCTTGAACCACTAAGACAAAAGCGGACACAAGATGTAAATTAATATAAATATATAATATAAATAATCTGTAATAAATATAAAAAATATATAAATAATATTTATATTATATAGCCTAAGTAATATACAATCACGATTTAATGTTAAATTAAATAGCTAGAGCGTTCGTTAAATAGCCTTAGACCACTAAGAACAAAAGCGGACACGGGATTAGAGCCTATACATTAATATAAATAGGCTGTGACTGATAGCTCTCTACTATAAAATATAAAAAATATAAATTTTATTTATATTATATAGCCTAAGTAACAATCTGTAGTGTGAGCAGCAACACTTTGTTAGATGCAATGGACTTGCGTTAAATAGCCTTGAACCACAAGACAAAAGCGGAAGGAGATATGTGAATTAATAGGCTAATAATAAATATATAAATAGCTATGTAATAAAATATAAATAATATTTTATTATTATATAGCCTAAGTAATATACAATATCTGGTGTGATCGGGCCTACATTTTGTTAAATTAAATAGCTAGACTTCGTTAAATGGCCTTGACAAAAGCATGATATGTGAATTAATAATATAAATATATAAATAGCTATGTAATAAAATTTAAAAAAATATAGATAATATTTATTGGCTATTTTATAGCCTTCAAGTATACAAATCTGTAGTGTGAGCAGCGCCACTTTGTTAAATTAGATGGCTAGACTTCGTTAAATGACCTGGAACCACTTAGACAAAAGCGGACACAGCGATATGTAAATTAATAATATAAATATATAAATAGCTATGTAATAAAATATTAATAATATTTATATTTTATAGCCTAAGTAGCTAATATACAATCTGTAGTGTGAGCAGCAACACTATGTTAAATTAAATAGCTAGACTTCGTTAAATAGCCTTGAACCACTTAGACAAAAGATTTTAATAAAAATATATTAATAGCTATGTAATAAAACATACAAAATATAAATAATATTTATTACTATAGCTTAAGTAATATACAATCACGATAGTCACCCACCTAGTGACTGCATCCTCTTTGAAACCGTGCTGCAGCTAGTCACCGAGGATCTGTTGCTCCCAGCTGAGAGACACCCAGATTGACACGCAATCTAAAGACAAAATGTCTGCCGTTTGATGGAAAAATGCAGTGCACCCTCAACTCAACTATTGGCAAAGACCGCGTTTGTCGACCCTATAAGGATATTGACATTGCTGACGAGGTGAAGGATGAGCTTATGGAGAGATGATGATTGATGTGCCCGAAGACAGCGTGATGGCGTGATATAAGAGGGAGCAAGTGCACCCAACCCTCCCAAAACCCAGAATCTGGCGACTGACTTGGAAAAGAAGAAAAAAAAGACATCTCTTCGACTCCAGAGAATTCGTGTGGAACAGAGATCAGAAGGTATTTGCAGGAGGAAGCCTGGATTCACGCAACCCTCTGGTGGCGGGCACAATCATGTCCGATTCCCTCTGCTTTCAGAAGTTGCCCGGAGATGCTATGACCTTTTGCGCTACAAGCATTCCCTCAGAACGTGTGTTCAGTGCAGCAGGTAACGTCGTTACGTCTTTCAGGCCTCCCTCAGACCCTGACAAAGTGAACATGCTGTTTTCTCCAGCCAAAATATGAGAGGCTGGAACTAAACCATAGCCTGAGACATCACCTTCATTTTTGTTCTGAATGTTCCCTGTGTTTGCTGTGTGTAAATGTTCCAATGTGAGTAATGAAACGGACGGGACATGTTCGATTTTAAGTCATCTACTTGTGTGCTGGTTTGCACAAGGACATGGGGGTAATAAGGGAGAGAGAGAGATTCAGATGCGATGTTACCGCACGATCCAGCGAAACTTCTTGCTTTCAACAGGCGGTCAGGAGAAAAAATCCATACCGCCCAGCCTTAGCCATGACTTTTGGACTATTCCTGGGGGAGCGTTGTATCTGGACAGTCTGTCTGGCCGTCATTCAAGAATCCCACTGGACGGGCATTGCAGGTCTTTAGACACATGCACCAGCCGCAATAGCATCTACTATCCATCTGGACAGTGTTTGTTTCGACGCGGCTGTCTCTGGGTGTCGTTCAATGGTCTGATCTGTGCGTCGCTTCTCAGCGAGTGCAGGTGTTGCTGAGACCAAACTCAGTATGCAGAATTCTGTCAGATTCCAGAGATTCCTGGATTCTGACTCTGCCCATGCAAGGCGCCATGCCAGCTCGTCGGGAGGTTTGGTGTATTGCTCACGGCCACCTCTGACACTTGGTCAGGTGGGATGGGGATTGAACTACCAACATTCTGGGGTTTTCAGAACAACCTACATGTACCACTGACCACTGCCGCCCCTACCTTGAATGACAGGTGAAAAACGGCATGACTGTCGTACTCGACCGCTATTGTTTCCAGACAGTTTATGTGAAGGAGCTTTTCCTGATCTGACCATAGGCCAAAGGCCTGTGTGCCCTCGCAGATTGCGCCCCAACCTGTGTTGGACGCATCTGTCTGAGAGCTTCTCAACTTCTCATCACTCCACTGATACCACTCGGCCACTTTCCAGGGCTGTAGAGCTGGCGGCCTGTGGCCCAAGCCCGGCGAGACGTACGGGCATTTATCCAGTGTTGTGCGGGCGAATGCACAGTAAACCCAGCTGGAGTACTGCTGCAGCTGAGGCCATACAGCCTAACATTCTCTGAAAGGCTTTAACGGAATGAGGCTGTTCATCTGAAAAGATGCAGCTTCAGCGCTGAACATGCTGTGTTGACAAGCAAGCATCATAGCCACTGATTCTAGTTCCATCGCTAGAAAGGAAATCGCCTGACTGGACCTGTAATGTGCTTTTGGTCCAGTTGGCCGAGAAACCCAAGCTGTTCAGATGATTGAGGAGCACTGTCCTGTGAGACAAAAGCTCCATTTGTGATTGTGCCAAGATCGGTCCAGATAGTTCAAGATTCGGCAAGCCCTGATTCCTCAGGGGTGTGAGCGCTGTATCAATGCAAAATGTGCGCGGTGCTAAGGACAGGACGGAACTGTGATAAACCTGGTGATAAACCGACTGTGATAAACCTGGCTGTCGGAAGGCAAATCTCAAGAATGGTCTGTGATGGGGAATTATCTGATATTTAAAAATGGGCATATTTCAGATTGAGAGATATAATCCAGTCCCCCTGGCGCACTTGTGCGAGGAGTTTCCTGATTGTTAACATTTTGAACAGTCTTTTCACAAGCACTTTGTTCAGAAGTTCTGAGATCTAGAATTGGTCTGAGGCCACACTTTTTTGCTATTTGGCTCTAAGGAGGTCACAAGGAGATCAGATAACTGGGGCTAAGCCGGCAGGATCAGGCCATCAAAGGGTTCATCTACCTATTGCAGGGAAATCGTTCATTTCACCAGTGCACGCAACACACACAGACACCACTTTCCACGAATGGACACAGACACACTGTGAATAACACCATCACCGCTAGAAGGGAATAGAGCCGGCCTTCCTGCCTTTGGCACCCAGGTCTTTTGACACAAAAAACAGAGTCACCAAACAGTCACTAAAATGCACAGCCTTAATAAAAGGACCACACACTGAACTGGGCCCCTGCTGAATCGACAAGGACTTAATGGCAATTCAAGATAAATAAAAAAATATCAAATAAGGACTAACAAAAATACATAAGGGACTGACAAGGCATTATTTGCCTACAAATTACAATAAAGAAATCCAACAAAAATGATTAACAAACAACAGAGTTGGTTATCAGTCTACAAGAAAATAAATTAAGCAACAAAACAAGCTAGAAAACAAATACAAAAGAAAAAAAATGCATTCAATAAACCATAAACAGCCAACAAAAACATACAAAACAAAGGTTGTGCAAAAAAGCAGTGTGTCACCACTCATAATAGAAAACAACAAATTAAATCAAACAAACCACACCAAAATATTACACTGAGAAACAACCCAGAAACAGAGCGAAACTCTCTTTGCCAAATGAAAAATAAACAAAACTTAGAAAATACAAAAGCACAGAAGAGTGGAGAGCATTACGTCTGGCTAAATATAAATAAAGATAACTTAAACAAGAAAAAGGACAGAAAATATAAAGCAAAATCAGCACAAAACAAAGCAGCAGTGTCATCCGTGGGCAGGACGTGAAACGCGCCCGGACTAGCAGTCAACACTCCCAATGTTTTAAGGAGATTTTTTTCATCTCTATTATATCTGTTTTTTATTTATTGAATATTAATTAAATTCTTTAATCTGACGTTTTTTGGATATCCAAGTTCGGGGAACAGACACAGTCTCTATATGATATCTAGTTGAAAGAGGCTCTGTGATGGGATTTATCTGACCTTGGTGACACGAGGCCGCTAGCAGATGGTCGGTTAAGACCAGTTTGCCTGCTTCATGACCTAGTGCCAAATTTGTCATGATTGAGCTCTAATTATTAACTATGAGCCAAATTACTAGAGAGAAGAGCAGCACCAGCGCAGGAGGGATGAATACCATCTCTATTCAACAGGTCAGGGTTGCCCCAAAAACTTTTCCAATTGTCTATAAATTGTACATTATTTTGCGGACACCACTCAGACAGCCAACGATTAAGTGAGGACAGTCTACTACATAGACATCATATAGGTAGAACGCCCTATCGACCGCTTCTGCCTATTGGCACGGACGAGAACTTAGAGCCGCCATCTTAAACCGGTCATCCGCTCCGCTCAGTGTAATCTGAATGGCAGGTGAAATGAGCTGTCAGCGCATTAAATTAATCATATCTCACTGAATACTGAACTGATTTTCACGCGTTTTTTTTTTTTGCTGCAAAGGTCATTCATGTAGCTATGATACAGGACACATGGTTCGGCGTATTTTAATATCCATAGTAGGTTTAACAGTAATATAATATTCTGATATAAGATATACAGTGACCAGACACAATATGTGTGATGAAGGATATAATGTATTTTATAAATCACACACTATAAATATAATAAAGAAGCAGAAACAGATAGTAGCAGTAAAGTAAGATATTTTAATAAGTTGAAGAAACAATTTATGATTGGCACACGCACACACATACACGCGAACTCTCTCTCTCTCTCTCTCTCTCTCTCACTCTCTCACACACACTCTCTCTCTCTCTCTCTCTCTCTCTGTCTCTCACACACACACACACACACACACTTTCACACACAGAGAACGCAGCCACCGAATCCACCGAACGCAGCCACCTGTAATAAAAATTGAGAAGAAGCTTTTCAACGTGTTTGCATCAGTAATTTCTAAAAATTAAATTCAGACAACATTAAGCCTATACCTTTTTTATTGTATGTGAATGTGGGAGGGGAAAATGTTAGAGACTAAAGCCCTATTCGGATTAACTTTACAAGGGTAGATGGAGTAAGTTAATGTAATTTTACCACAGGACTTCTGTAATATCAATAGCCAAATCGCATGTGATAAGATATAGGTTATCAATTAAACTAAAAGTAGAAGAGGTAACTAAATTTGCGGCATCGCTATCATGCTATGTATCTACGTTGCTTACTAATGTGCGCAAACACAAATAACCTATACTGCACCAACAGGTTGATGCTTATATTGATAACCTGGAAGCTCTTGTAGTTATTACTTTAACAGTTACCCACCTCTCCATGCCAGGTGAACACCGTGTAATGCAGTGAACAGCATTTCACAACGATTTCAGTCAGTAATAGCAAATATCATTGCTCCTTCTTGATTATCTGGTAATATTCTATTCACAAAATACAACCAATAGTACAGATAATGTTAAGACTTACTTGTGAAAAGCCCTATTTTTGAATGGTCCAACGATTGAAAACGGGACAAATGCTCCACAGTGCTCTGACATCTGATCTGCTTCCACGCAACGAGACTACAGGAATCACGACCGGTCCAAGATGGCCACATTTCTGATTTTCCCAGCGGCCAATAGGGTATCTAGTCTCTGATATCAGATATCTATGGTCGTACTATCTCATTACTCCTGCGAACAGGAAGGGGCCAGAGAAATTACAGTGCCTGACATCGGTACTTGCCGAGTTCACACACCTCTTTAATATTAATGTTGGTGACTCTCCGACTGACGGAGTTGAATATAATTTGCTGCCGAAATCAATAATGATCTTAGGAATCACGATGAGCTTTAGCCAGCACTTTTAAATCTGCTGTGATGTCAGGCACTCTGGCTCCCAGCAAACATGTGACTATGTTGGTTGCTGGTGTCTCTCATCTTCACGTTCAGTGTGATCGAATCACCAATTACTTGGTCACAATCAACAGGATTCTACAGTGGGTGTTTCACTGAGTGGGGCAAATCGATTTGTTATGGGAAGCGGAATGGAAGAATGGTTCTTTCTGATCCGCGACTTAGGAACGGTAATCCCTAACTGTCACCCATCTGCCCTGCCGCACAGGCTCTACTTTAGCCGGAACCAAAACATGTGAAGAGTTCACTATACTAGGCACATCCAAAACACTATCTAGAGTCTAGCATTCTTACTATCCTCAATTAACGTTTGGATGCTTGTCTCTAAGTCTGAAATCTTACTTCCTCAGCCTGACTGTCTCCTTTTATTTATTACATACAAATCCTATATTGCCATCAGAGAAGGCTATACTAAGCATGTGACGTGACACAGGTAACAATAACAGGACAAGACATTACTCACTGTGTTTGTTCATTGATTCTTTCTCACTGCATTTGTATTACTCACCGGGCTTTTTCTGAACTCAAAGGCGCGGATGTGCGGCAGAAAATGAATAAATAAATGATGCGCTGGAGGTCCGTTAACAGGCTAGCGAATTGTGTTGTACTAACAATAATGGAAGCAGTGTGAGGTCAATCTGAAATGTTGGGAAGAATGTATTAGATAGTATAAACAACTAAAATAATGGTTAAAATCAGAAAGAAATACAAAGCTAATACAAGGTTCTAACGGGAGCGTACAGCCTTGGAAGCAAACACACAGCACAGCAGCGAGAGACAGACAACGCAATCAGCTAAAAAGCTACATATGAACTATTTTACCATGAACAATACTGTATACAGTTAATAAAATACTATGCATTTATATCTCTGGTAATGTGTAACCCTAGAAGGTAAAGAAAATTGGCTGGGCCAAGTGGAAAAATACAGGTTTAGTAGGCTAGAGACTGATGCATCACAAGTCGAAAATCAACAACACCACATAATTGTATGACATAATTTCAACACTCTCAGAAAATAAATCTACAAAACCTGCCACTTGGGCAGTACCCTTCAAAAGGTACACCTTTGCTAAAGAGTGCGTATCAGAACCTCAAATGTACATTTTGAGTACCAAAAGTGTACAAATTATAACCTTTTGAATATTGAACCTTATGAAATCTCAGCTGATGCTCATGACAAGCATCACACATTAATAAACTCAGATTTTTAATCAGTACACAGCAGGATTTGCTGACTTCATACAGTTCATCTCACTTTGGCATGACGTTCGTGAGTTCAGATTGTTGGAGTCTGTTTCCAAAGATGGTCTTTATAAAGAATCTTCTTACTAAACTCTCTACACTTGCAAAGTTCTCAATGCTTCAGTTTGCATGTAGGGACCCTCATTATTTTACCATTTTAGTGTGGGGCTATTTTGAGCCTTGTTAGTGGTATTAACTAGCAATTTTTATTTTTCATTACTCTGTGCCCTATTTACTAGCATTATACACTAAACAGTTGTTCGAGATAAAACTCATTACATTTGATTATCATGAAAATAAATCTCAGAGAACGGTTGACTACATACCAATGTGTTATTAACGACCAAAGGTTTATTTTCCGCCGGAGTTGTTATTTAATTATACGTAGCATTGATTCAACAAGGTGCTGAAAGCATTCTTTAGAAATGTTGGCCCATATTGAAAGGATAGTATCTTGCAGTTGATGGAGATTAATTTGTGGGATGCACATCCAGGGCACGAAGCTCCCGTTCCACCACATCACAAAGATTCTCTATTTGGTTGGAATCTGGTGGCTGTGGGGGCCATTTTCAGGACAGGGAACTCATTGTCATGTTCAAGAAACCAATTTGAAATGATTCGAGCTTTGTGACATGGTACATTATCCTGCTGGAAGTCAGCCATCAGAGGATGGGTACATGGTGGCCAATGTAGAGTATGAACGAAGAATCATGAATTCACTAATCCTGAACACCCTGTACACATTTCTGCGAACGGTTTCTAAAGCCCTAACCTCCAACTTCACCAGCTCAGCGCCAGGAATTCTGCTGTTTAAATTGACTCTTGACAATTTTTCCAGCATTACCAATGCTTGCCAGGAATCCTCGTGCCATCCCGAGCCAGTCGTGAGGTAACATCAAAGGAAACCGTTCTCGCCAAACTCTCCTCGCGAGGGAAGGGGGACACCAGATGTCATCAGGCACACACACACATACACAAACTTTTAGGGAATTCCACCATATAAAGACACTACTAAGATGTATGTTCTATATTTGAGATGTTTGTATGTAGGCTATGTGCTACAGGGGTTTTATAAGATGTTATCATAATATTACAGGAATTATATATATACACACACACTGCAACACGTTTGACAACATGTACATGCTATTTTCGAGAGGAAAGTTTAATTTCTAACTCTTTTCTAAGTCATAAAAATGAGACCGAACCACACACTTTGCACTTCTATCAGTCTTCTAACCTCCGGGCGAAAGACTCTCATCCACAAGAACATTTTTAGGATGTTTTAAATTTCCACGAGCAAAACATGCTCAGAAAAGAACTGAAAGAAGTCCTCCATCTCACGAGCACCTCGGGCATCTAAGGTCCAAGTGTGCAAAGTATTGTTCCATCCAAATTTAAATGCTTTAAATTGTGTACATCACTTGTTAGCTAGGAATGCTCAGCTGTGCTAGTAATTGTGTTGTTCCAGTGTTTCCATTTTTCTTTCTTACGGTTTTTAATTTCGATTATTCCATATCTGTGTTACATGTAGTGGTAGTTCATTTTCATTAAACTTCATCATATGCTTATTGCCTCTGCCTGTTGATCACATAACAATGTCTTCTTTAATATGCGATCCGAAGCATATTAAAGTTGCTACAAGCTGATATTGTTAGGTAAACTGACTTGATGAGTAAACTTAAGCTAAGAAACCTTGAGAATTGATAAAGAGTCTCCAGCCAAGCAGCCTGGCAGACGATCTGACTCTGTGAATTGCGGTTAATTCTATTAAAGCATTCTGAAAATCAACAGTAATCAATCTGCGTAGGATGTATATTCTTAATTAATTATAATTTGTTGTGTAAATAAAAGGAGAATTTCCTGTATAAATCTGAAGCAGATGTGTATATCCCTCTTTTGGGTGATTTATTATGCACAAAACTGGTTCAAACCATATTCAATGCCTTTTGATCAGAGATTAATAAGTATTGCATACTTTTTCCCCGAATCTAACCAATAGTCTTGGTCAGAAACAATGCTGTTAGGCTGTGGCATTTAAACCCAATTGATGCCTAATTGGCACTAAGGGGCCTAAAGTATGCCAAGAAACATCCCCCACACCATTACACCACCACCAGCAGCCTGCACAGTGGTAACAAGGCATGATGGATCCATACACGGTACACGGTGAGGTCTTCTGCTGTTGTAGCCCATTCGCTTCAAGGTTGTGCGTGTTGTGGCTTTACAAATGCTTTGCTGCATACCCTCAGTTGTAACGAGTGGTTATTTCAATCAAAGTTGCTCTTCTATTAGCTTGAATCAGTCAGCCCATTCTCCTCTGACCTCTGGAATCAAGCATGGGATTTTCGCCCACAGGACTGCCACATACTGGATGTTTTTCCCTTTCACACCATTCTTTGTAAACCCTAGAAATGGTTGTGCATGAAAATCCTACTAACTGAGCAGATTGTGAAATATTCAGGACTGGCCCGTCTGGCACCAACAACCCATGCTACACTAAAAGTTGCTGAAATCACCTTTCTTTTCCCATTCCGACATTCAGTTTAGAGTTCAGGAGATTGTTTTGACCAGGACCACAGACCCTAATGCATTGAAGCAACTGCCATGTGATTGGTTGATTAGATAATTGCATTAATGAGAAATTGGACAGGTGTTCCTAATAATGCTTTAGGTGAGTGTATATATTTTTAAATACTTATTTCATATATCAATTATATATATTTTGTATATATAAGTAATGTTGGTAAGTGGACTCACTTACTGACAAAATCTGAAGACGAATACACAATATCATAAAATCAGATGTTTTTGAGACTTGCTGATCTCAAATAATAATTAGTTCCTTTAATGTTGCAAAGTTCTTGAATGTGGTGAAGGCTTTGTGATAGATTGCAAGTAACAGAAGGAATCAGTGAATTGTTTCAATAATTGATTATTGAGGAGAGTGTTTTCAAATTGAGCGTTGCCACTTCCCTCGCTGATGTTGCTTTCTGTGAATAAATGACAATTCAAATGATCAGTGATTCAATTAGGCTTCCCATTAACAGAAAATATTTTCCAAGGATGTGATTGGCACATGTGCCACCTTGGCAGCTTTATCAGTTGTCTAGACCAGCTATTTTCTTTTTAGAAACCTACAACAGAACATACTGAATGTAATCTTGCAACTGACACGAGCATGTCATGGTTCAAAGGAGTTCAGATTGAGAGATGGGAGGCTTTCTGGTGCATGCACGATTAAACAACCTAACAAAAATAATCCTGTTAGCATATTTGTTTCTCTCTGTGTAGCTGATGCAGGGCTGTGCTTCCACTCAGTCTCACGCTCACTTTCTTTTTCACTTTCTGCCAGCTGAAGTCCTATCTTGGCTGTTGATATATGCCCAGCATTAGTGTGAATTACTCCTGCTGTAATCTGTCGCGTGTGCCAGGCTCCTGCTTCTGTGAACACACTCACACTGCCTCACGGATGCCCAAAACTGCATTGTATCAATTCATTTGTTTTGGATGAATCATCTTTATCTCAAGTGTATAGCTTATTAAAGGGAGACTCACAGGACAAGGGCCAGTGTCTGTGATGTATAGCTCTCTCAGACAACTCAGCCAGTAAAAAGCAGCTCTTTAGCACAGCCCTAGATATAGGTTAGCACAAGGGAACATCTCAGAAACAGGATATGTTAAGAAAGTCAGTGTTTTGCGGATGGGGTAGACTACACTTCTAAAAACTAATTCAGAGGACCTTTAGTCATTACTTAAATATATATATTGTTGTGAAATAAAAAATCAAGTTCTGAGATTCTGTTACAGTTTTTACTTGTAATTGTTATCTTATTGAGCTTGGATGACACACAAATTGTGCCTATTGACTAAATATACAATCATGAGTTGTCAGAGCTTAACATTTTCAGTTGATAAAAAATAATTTAAATTTAAGTTCTGTTAATGTAAAATACAATTTGATGACGTGTAAACGGCCCACAGTTTCCCGCATGTGCCCCACTGATGTGCACGCATGTTCAAGGTCAGACGAGAGACTCTGAAACGCATTGAAGCGCGTGGTGAATGGTAAGTAATTTTATGCTTAATTAGTACACATATTTGCAATCGCTGAGGATTCTGTTTGTGATGATAGCCTATTGTAACCGAATACCGAAATCTGGAAGCCCTTGCACATTGAGTCCGAAGTTCGCGGCTGAATTTTTTGCACGTTAAAAAATAAATATGACGTTATGTCAATCACACTTGCACAAAACCGCCGAAACTGTAGTCCCTCGTAAAAAAAATTGGATTGGGTTCGATTTTCTAAGTTTTTCGTATCTGTAGATAGCAGTTTGAATGGTGCTGAGTGGTGTTTTGACAATTCAGAGCCACCGAATTACGAATCCAAAAAAACGTATAGGCTACGAAAATGTCGGACTCAGTGCAAGGGCCTGCATAGGCTTACAGTCGGTGTGTCGAGCTGTCTTTTACTGTCAACGCGCTCTCATCCTTTAGCGTCATATAGAGCGTTATATGACAAAACGGCGTTATACTACGCGCATGGTACCCTTTATCGTTTATATAACACGCGCTGTGATGGTTAGGTTTAGGTGTGGGGTAGGGTAGTTTCATATTACGCTAAAGGATTTATGACGCCTTGAGTTCGCGTGTTATATAAACGATAAAGGGTACCATGTGCGTAGTATAGCGCCGTTTTGTCATAAAGCGCTTTATGTGACGTGAAAGGATGAGTACGGCTCTTACTGACCCGCTCTAATCCCCAAAGCGCCATATACAAACACTTTTGCAAAAGCGTCGATATACAACGCACAGGGTACCCTTTCAGCGCCAAATGAGACGTAAAAATAAAGCGGGCAGAAGGCGCCTCCTAGTGGCCTAACCCTACCCCAACCCCATACCTAAACTTAACCGTCTCATTCGGCGCTAAAGGGTACCCTGTGCGTTGTATATTTACGCTTTTGCAAAAGTGTCAAAATATGGCGCCTTGGGATGAGAATGCATTGTTACTGTCTATGGTGCCGAGGTATTAGCTATGCTCCCCAGGTCTCAGTGCTTGTTTTCAACAGAAACACAAAAAAGCCTGCTCTCCATTGTCTGTTGATAATCTATGGAAGAACCATATTTCATTTATAAGGGTAATAAGTTAATATTCATGTTAAGACAGTTAATGTGATCATTTTTTTAAGAAAATTGATGCTTTACGTTGTATTAGAAAGGACAGTAATGGTAATACAGTTCATTTTAATGTTTTGAAAGGAAAATGTATTAAAAGATGAATGTTACATGTATGTTTAAAAAAGAAATATATTACAATTAAAAAAAGGTGCTAAAAATATAAATAGTGATTGCATTCCAAGCCGATTCATGTCTGAATCCATGCCAATATTTGATGTTTCTGTCTCACTCCATGCTTCTTTACACTGGCCACGTCTCAACTTGAACCCCTTGGTCCACGACACTAGGATACCAGGAGAAGATGAAGGCAAGTTGTCTTATATTATAATATTCTGATAAAATTTCTCTTATAAACATATATGTAACATTCATCTTTTTTGATGCAGTGATTGACAGGCCAGGAGGGGCATGATCATTTTGCCACAGATTTTGCTTGAACATGTTACACATATCTAATCATTTCTGTAATGCCTTGTAATTTTAATTTTGCCACTTATAAAGCGTTTCAATTATGCATATTAAAACTAGTGTATGAAATGGCAAATGTAAATTAATTTTCATTTTGCACCAAACATTGCTAGAATGGTAATGTAAAATGTAAATTTAAATACAATATGCAATGCCATTGTACATATTGCATTGTCATTTTGAAAATTACAAATCAAATTGAAGATTGCTACACATAAGCTTCCAAACACACCTCATTGAATCATTTTACTTAATTTATCTCCCTACTTAGGTCTTCAGTCACTTTGCCGTGGGCCTTGCAAGGACAACTTGCCTTCATCTTCTCCTGGTATCCTGGTGTCATGGACCAAGGGGTTCAAGTTGAGACGTGATCAGTGTAAAGAACCATGGAGTGAGACAGCAACATCAAATATGGATTGGCATGGATTCAACGTGAATGCAAGTAATTAAGTTGATTCAACATAATATTTTAAGAAAGGTGAAGAAGAAAAGAAATATATATATATGTTAACCGTTTCCACTAGAATTTCTAAGTTAAGACTGCTGGCAGAATTACATTAACTCAAAGCAATGTTTTGAGTATGGTGAATTACCTTTTAGGCCAGAATAAAACACATTTTTAAGTTACATGAACTTAATAATTTTCAACATGAATGCAAGTAATTAAGTTGATTCAACCTAATGTTTTAAGTTCATGTTACTTAAAAATGTGTTTTATTGTGGCCTGAAAGGTAATTCACCATACTCAAAACATTGCTTTGAATTAATGTAATTCTGACATTTACAGAAATTCTAGTGAAGGTATATTTTTTTGTTGACCCAATGTTTTATTTTTTAGAGTGTATTTACGTATGATTATACTATCATACCATCATCATAACTATGGTGAAACTAAATAAGTAAATATCAAAGATGATGATGTCCTGAAATTACCAAAAATGATGTTTGCCAAATTCCATGAAATTGTGGTTGAGTTTTGGATATTTAAGTTTGTCACTTTTGTTTATTTCTGAACTGAGTGTGAACTTAGAAAACAAGATTGAAGCAATGTATTATGCTGCTGTGTGAATGCAGCCACATTTAACTTCTAGTTTTGAAACATTCAACACAGTGGTTCTCAACCTTTTTTGACTTCAAGGCCCCCAATTGTAAACAAACATAACTGTGTTACATAAATTAGTGATTATATAGGCTAATAAAGTAAATAACTAAAACAATAAAAATGTAAATAATTTAAATGTTTGGGTGTTAATTGCAGTTTTTACAATTGCCAGTAACACACATACATCAAACCATTGGACAAAACAATAGGTTACTGTCGTAACTCTGGTTCTCTGAAACTTGAGTGGAGAGATCCACCATATGGGATTGGCATTCATACTGACATCTGCAGATGCATCCAACTGCACCAAGTCTGGCTATATTTACATTTTACATTTAGTCATTTAGCAGAAGCTTTTGTCCAAAGCGACTTACATCTGAGGACTAAAACAAACAAGTCATTGTGAGGAGGCAACAACAACACAAGAAGTGCTCAAAATACAAAGTTCAAGCATTGCTCAGAGTAGAATGAACCAGGCAAGTAAGGATTTATTTATTTATTTTTATTATTATTTTTTTTAGAAGTGCTCACGGAAGAGATGCATTTTCAGTTGTCTTTTGAATGCTGTCAGGGATTCCGCATTCCGGATGATGCATTCCGCAGATCATTCCACCTGCATGGAACCATGAATGAGAATGTTCTAGAGAGTGATTTTGTGGCTCTTTGTGATGGTACCATGAGCCGTCGCTCATTGATCGATCGTAGGCTTCTGCTAGGGATGTAGACTCATAGGAGCGAGTGAAAGTAAGAGGGAGCTGAGCCAGTGGTCAATCTGTAAGCAAGTGTCAATGCCTTAATGTGCGGCATGCCACCTACCGCAAAACACAATATCTGGCCAACCACCGTCAATCAAACAATATACACAGGAACGTAATGATGTAAATACAATGCAACCTATACAACAGTTTTTCTCAAACTTTTTCTGCCATTCCCCACTTTGAAGGTAGGAAAGGGTTCGTGCCCCACCTGCACCACCCTTGCAATCACCCAAAAGTGTTAATAAACTATGCTTTAGTTACAATGTATTTTATCAACATGACATTTTAAAAACAAAAACTCGACAGTAGATAAAAATAATAATGCAATTTTGCCTCTGATAACATCAAATAGTTAATGAGGTGGTAAAATACCAATAATGTTCGCATTTTAGGTATTTTTATAATAATAATTGTATTGTTCAAAGACTATCATATAAGCCACTGTTTCCCACAGTATTTTGTGTGTAGTGAGGACCATCTGCACCTAGGGGGTCCGGGGGCATGCTCCCCTGGACGAAAAGTTTGTGTGTTTTAAATATAAATTCATAAATCTGGTGCACTTTGAAAGTTAAAAATTAAGTGATTAACTAATTTAGTGTCTGCAATAAGCCTGGTTTGTAGTAGGCTACACATATTTTCTGAGCCAGAGACGGAAAGCGCTCACCGCTTGACATCACAACTATTCAGTGTTTTCAACCACATAGTGTTTATTTTAGATTCAGACATTTAAATTCACATAAGTTACTAAAAAAGCTATACATTTAAAGTTTGTCAAATACACACTTGTGTCTATGAAAGCAGAAATAATAATTATTTCCATTGTAATTAGACAACGTGTATTATTCATATCAAATACACATTGTGTAAGTAACTTTCAAGTTTACTCTATGCTTCTCCCAGTTTACCGGCCACTAACTTTCATGTATTTCAGGAGAAGTGGATAAATTGACGTTCGTTAAATCCAACAGATCCGAATTCTCTAAAATGCGGTATAAATTAACACCCATCGCATATAGCTCAACTAAGGTGTTTAACAAAACACATCCACCTGCTCATATTTGACAATCGAAATATCAGATATTTAAACAAATTTGTGAAATAAAAGCGGATAATCAGTCATTCAGCGCTATTGAGTCTGCAGTGTGGCGAGCAATGACACGTCTCCATGGAAACCATAAAGGAAGACGATCTAAATAATGGGTGCCTCTAAAAACTTTTAAACTTACGTGTTTAACTTACGTGTTACATTTAATTTACATTTAATTTAGATTTAAGGTTTACATTTAAATGTGATATCATTTTGTTTTGAGTTTATGCTCAATAAATAAAGGAATTAATAGAGATACCCACACAATTACCACATTTTCTCCCATTTGTCGCGCCCCACCTGTCATGTTTCTATTCCCCACCAATGGGGTGCACCCCACACTTCGAGAAATGCTGCTATACAAACAGACTTTTCAAGAATTCTACAAAACCGTAGTGTGGCGGCTTGTACATAGCCATCTAGAATCTCAACCAGGGGTTCTCAACTCCAGTCCAGTGCTGATCCAGACCACAAAACAATATCTGGTCATAGGTTAGTGGTAGCAGTCTCAGGTTGAAAAATAAGCCGTTGATCATGATCAGCCAACATCTTCCAGTCCCTAGCAGTTTCCAGTTGTCCTGGGAGAGAATTGGTGTTAACACCTTTTCTTGGTGGTTGCTCGTCTGGGTGGAGGAATATTGTCTTCTGCATGTAATTTTTTGTAGGCGGCAACTTATTGGTCATACTACGCTTGCCTTCCAATCAGGGTGGCAATTATGTATTTTTAGGGGCAAGGCCATTTGGCCTCCACCTTTTCTTTTTTTTAGGGGCACCAAGGCCATATGACAGGGCACAAAGGCCATTGAGTACAATTTGATGGTTTTACCATTCAGATTAATACCATAACATCCTAATTGGAATAAGACATGAATTATGACTTTTTTAATAAAAATAAAAAACATATTTTTTAATGAGAGAGAGTGCCCTTACATTCTAGAAGGTAAAAAAAATCAGACAGAAAATATAATATTTTATGTATAATGAAACGATGATAAAGTCTATCGATTATCATAACATTATACATATAATCTATTATGAAAATGCCTGACATGGCTCGAAGAATACAGGTAAGTCAAATATAATTGCAAAAATGTTTATTGTCTTTAAAACGACATAATGTGCATGTTACAGCGATCTGTTAGCTTTGTTTGTGGTCGGGGATTTCCTACATTGTCGAACTCTCTTCTTCATGTGTTCAAAGATGGACTATAATGTTCAGTAGAGCGTCCGCACATCAGTACAGTGCTCATAATGATTACATCGACGCATTTGGCTATAAATTCAATAAAATATTATTCCTGTCAATATAAATCTGATGTAAACTGAGATCATATTTTGTAAAATCTGCACACTTTTGAGCTAAAAGCCGTGAGGGACGTTGTTTTGTGAATCGCTGTCATGACGACAGCACAGGAGTTTTTTTATGAATGGGAACGTCTGACGCATTAAGACATAACTGTCAATATAAATTTCTCAGAATATAATAGTGGTCAAATACTGAAACGCGAGTCTATATAATTTTAAAAAATGTATAGTTTGTCAAGGTAAAAACATTAAATCTAGCAACTTAGTAACGTGTGCCGATGCACTGGCAACGGTTAACAAGTTTAATATACCGGTAATTCTAAGTGTTGAGTCAAATCATAATGTCATCATATCAAACCGGCTAGCTCGTTTGCTATGCTAATATTTACTTGAGTGTCGTTCTTCTGTTGGTGCTGATGTTAACTTACAACGCGTTCTCATCCTTTAGCGTCATATAGAACGTTATATGACAAAACGGCGTTATACTACGCGCATGGTACCCTTTATCGTTTATATAACACGCGCTGTGATGGTTAGGTTTAGGTGTGGGGTAGGGTAAGGTAGTCTCATATTACGCTGAAAGGATTTATGACGCCTTGAGTTCGCGTGTTATATAAACGATAAAGGGTACCATGTGCGTAGTATAGCGCCGTTTTGTCATAAAGCGCTTTATGTGACGCTAAAGGATGAGAACAGGCTCTAACTTACGTGCTTCTTGCACTGCTGTTTCGAGGCGTGGAGATCATCAATATGATTATGACACTGCACCTGCGCGAATCCACGAACTATTTGAAGTTCAGAGACTTCTTGGGTGGCTCGCTGTAATTCAAAGCAACCCCTCGATGCCGCACTGGCGCTTTATATATGTAACTTGGACAGGGCCAGGGCACACAGGGCATTTTTTTTTCACAGGGCATGACGGCCAAAGTGTAAGGCAACGGCGGCAAGGGCCGCGTGGCGCGGTATAATTCCCCACACTGCTTCCAATGTAACACAAACATTGCAGTAGGAGTAGGAATAGGAACCATTGGATTTTACCATTTAAACCACTTCAGACCACTTCTTTTTTTTGTAGTGTGTTTGGGTTATATTCCATTAGGATTCAATGCCCCCAACAATAGACACCAACACATATCAGTAGAGACCCACAGAGACCACTATAATTCCCATTACAACCAATAAAATTTCCATGAAAACCATTAAATCCAATATAACTATAGAAAACATTACATTACTGATTCTTTCCTGTGGGAAGCAGAACTCTATAACTTGTAAACCGGTGGGACTGATATTTTCAAATGTTGAAAAGGATGTGCTTGTGTAACTGGTTGTACTTGTATAATGTAGCAGAGGGTTTGTGAAGTTTCTGTCTTTTTCCATATCATTCAGTACATATGTAAAAATATTTGTATGCAAAAATGTCAAAGAACTAAACCTTATTCAGGGAAATAAGTTTAAAGTGTTCCCAAACTTGGGAATGACTTTTCTTTCTTGCTGGCTCCATCACAACACTAAAATAAACTTAACCTACTCTCAATAATAACGCTAGTCCATGGTGTTGCCATGGTTTGGCTTCACTTCTATAAGAAATACAGCTGCCTGGTTTCAAACCTGTCAAGACTGGATTGGAGTGTCAAAGCAGTCAGGTGGTTCACTACAGGAGTGAACCAGTAGGCTTATTCGACTTCATGCAGCTCTGCGCAGACCGATCTGTGCCTGACTTAAATCAGTGTATGCCGGTCAGAAATTTTGTCCGACTCTGATGCAATTCTGACTCCACATGACTTTGACGCTATCAAAGTACCGTGAGAGCGATTCGAGAGTAGCCGGAGGACTCAGCCAGCGCAGCTTCTCAAGAGCAGCTGCACAAGCTCTGATGATGTCACAGCTGTTCCAAATTGGCCGGATTCACCTCATGACAACAATCACATGCGTTTTCGTGTTTATTCTCACACCTTTAGTTTCACTAAAGCTCACAAATCAGTTTTTTATAACAGTAAACGGTCTTTTCATGTAGTCACAATGTTATATTGTGTCATGTTTATCAAAATAAAACTGATTAAAAAATGTTGACTCCACTTCATTGATATAGGCTAATTTTGAACTTTATTCTAGTTCAAATAGATGCTATATGAAGCAGTAAAGTACAGATCTGATTCGCCGCTGTGCATGTTCTTAAAGAGAAACCCAGTCTTTTCAGCTGGCCATTATAAATCGCCATTTTTCTGCACTAAACTAGTGCATTTTCCCAAGATAGATTCAGAGATGATCAACAAGGTGTTATAGAATAATAATTTAATAAAAACCCAATTTTGACCAAAAACTGACATTTAATCTATATTTAGACCTAACTGAAAATGTACCAGCGCGACATCCGACGGATTTTCTCAGATCACAATACATATATTTACATAGAGACTACTAATTTTTGATGAGTGTGATAAAAAGACTGGTGCATGGGGTGATGAACTGAGAAATCAAATTTTCCTTGAGCTTTTGACATCTAAGAGGTCATCATATTATAAGAATATCCGGAACTGAAGTTTCGGACTGAACTGAAGTATTATAAGTTTCGGAACTGAAAACGTCCTTGTTAGACCAATACAAGCTTTTATTGACACCAGCCCCAGCAAACCACATTTTTAAAAGTTGGGAACTATGACGTCAAAGAGGATAAAACATCACCGCCGCAGAAGATGATCAACGCCTACTTCAACACGGCCGGTTTAGCCCCGCCCACCGATTTGTGCATTACACGCATAGCTAAATAACATAGGCCTACCTCGTGATGACAACGGATTGAGCTACCGAGCCATACAGAATATTGTGCAGTGCCTGGTTGTGGAAGAAGATGCTGCATATGCTTCCTCTGGATTCCAATAGGACTGCATGGATAAACTTTATTTTATAAATAAAGTTCCACTCCAGCTGATCGATTAGGAGTAAAGAACGGTGCTGTGCCATTTATATGGGATCTGACAGGAATGGTGCAACACACAGACTCTGGGGTCGAACATGTACTGTATGGGCGAATTATTCCGGTTGCCATTTTACAACATTGGACGTTTTCAAAACAATTTTCCCCACGTACACCGACGAGGTGAGTTGAAAAACTCATTATAATATGCAAAACTGTCATCCACTCACAGCAGTGGGCATTTACTTCCAAGTCTTCAGTGTGAGACACCCATAAAAACCTGCGTTTAGGGTAGAAGATGGGTAGAAAATAGCTTATTAGTTATTCATTTTGATGTTTTCGAATGCAAAAAAACAAGTGAACGTCATAAGTTCACCTCAGAAAACAATATAATAAAATTTAAAAAGACAGTTCATGACCCCCTTAAGTACTTGAGAAGTTGTACATTATTATACATTTTACAACTTGACAAACTTTTATTCATTTTTCTGAACTCACAAGGTAATCAAACTTCACTTCTGGCTGATCTTGTAGAGCCAATTACACTCATTTCAGTGTAAATTTTATTTGGAAACAGCTATGCTCATTTGTCTTTGTGAAGAGACATCTCATCAGTCTCCACAACACAGTTTTTGACCTCAAGCTACAGGTTTTAATTATAGGTATTGCTGAAGATGAATGACCTGTCCTGGGTACAGTCAATGATCAATCTATAAACAGCTATATTCAAAAAATCAACATCTCGAATTAAAGTTAACAATGTCACTTAAGAAGTTTCACATCTGTAATTATGTTGCTTTAGACATTTTTTTAAAATGTTATTTTAATGAGACTATTGATTTTAAACAGTTTCAAACGCTAAGAAAGATAAAATACATTAGTGCCTTATAATACATTACCATTCAAAAGTTTGAGGTCAGTATGATTTTATTAACTTGTGGGGTGGAGTAGGGGGGATTGGGAGAAATTAATGCTTTTATTTAGCTTGGATGCATTAAATTAATCAAGAGTGATAGTAAAGACATTGGTATCATTTTATTTTGATGGTCTGTAGTCAACAGAATGTGTTAACCATCAAATCAAATAAATAAAGTGAGCAAAATACTATAAAAAAAATGTGAAACCAAGACATTAGATAATTTTACCAAAGATTTGTATTTTAAACTTTAAACTTTTTTTAACTGTCTATTCAAGGAAACTGGAAAAAATATATGGTTTCCACAAAAAAATATTAAGCAGCACAAACGTTTTCAACATTTATAATAATAATAATAATAATAATAATAAATGTTTATTGCTTCACTAAATCAACATTTCATATTTTATGAAAAGTATCATGTACACAGAAGAATGAAGTAATGACTCCAGAAAATTCATCTTTGCCATTACAGGTATATGACACAAACCCTTTAGCTGTCAACCTTT
Organism: Hybognathus amarus; assembly: GCA_030378365.1. Taxonomy (NCBI): domain Eukaryota; kingdom Metazoa; phylum Chordata; class Actinopteri; order Cypriniformes; family Leuciscidae; genus Hybognathus; species Hybognathus amarus. Next base: position 17,732 of record JAQIUQ010003015.1, on the reverse strand, counting down.
TTGAGAGTGGGGGTTAAAATGCACTATTGAAACTTATATGGTTGTAATTCAAGAATGCTTTGGAATGTATACCCAAGTTGATTTCACAAAAATTGAAAAATGTGATTTTGTTTGGGCATAGTACCAAAAACAGCCACTGGGTGCCATTGAATTCCATTTAATTTTGTTGTAAACATTCTGCCTTAACAAATTAATAAATTTCTGTCCATATATAATTTCTGTCACAAAATTTGGAACATTGAGACTCAAACCTTTCTGACAATGTGTTTTGTCAAGATTTTGAAAGTCATGTGTCCAAGTATCTGTAAAACTGCATTTTTCCATTTTAAAAATATATCTGAATTACTCCATATGCTCTCATCTACAAAGGCGGAACAATTAGTTCATGCAAGCATATCGAAATTGACTGCAGGTGGGAGATCCTTTCCTCATTTAAGCACTGAAAACTCTGGAACAATCTTTCAAACAATGTCCAGGAAGCAGCACACACTCTGTCAGTTCAAATCTAGACTGAAAGACACATATCTTTGGCCTAGCATACGCATAACACCATAGACTCCCTAATTCAAAATTAGGCTGCATAGTTTAGATCAGCCAGGACCAGGAACACGTCCCGTAAATCCTGATGTACCTGGTCCATCATAGAAGGATTGCGTCTGACGCTGATATTAGTTTCTCTGTTCTATCCCGAGGGACCCTCTATGGTGGACCTGTAGAGGGACAGCCATCGGCACTGATCCTCAACATCTCATCTCCAAACCGTGTATTACTTTGACTTCCAAACATATGAAATGGACAAATACTCTTAATGTTTTAATCCAATTTGTTTTGAACTGGTAACCCTTACTCACATACTATGTTCCTTTGTGGCCGAGGATACTGGCCTCAACTGCAGCCTGTGTTTCTCTCAAGGTTTTTTTTCTTCTTCCATTCAGTCCCCTGATTTTAGTTCCTTGCCACTGTTGCCTTGGCTTTTGTCTTGCTTAGTTGGGGACATTCATTATTTAACAATATTATTGATCTGTGTTGTATTATTCTATTGTATTATTATCACTGTGAAGCTGCTTTGATACAATCTGGGATTGTAGATAGCGCTATTCTAATAAACGCAACCTGACTTTTGACAGAGACGCATAGATCCAGTTGCACATGGCACCTTTCTAGCGCCTGAATATGAACGTAGATATATATGGGCCATAAGGTGCCTCCTAGTGGCCTAACCTAAACCTACCCAGACCTGAAACCTACCCATAACCGAAGCGTGTGTATACATTGACGTGAAGAGGTGCCCGTGGTTGGATGTTAAATGCATTGTCAAAAGCTGTCACTAGCATGATGGCCTAGGATGAGAATGCATTGGTTTATCACTTTTCCCCTTCCCTCTCGCTGAATTATACCCAGCTTGATGTCTTACTCACTGCTCCAGACTAGAAAACCCTCAGCATCAGCAAACACACAACAGACAAGATGTTGTCATGCTCTGCCTCCCTCATATCACACCGTCTGCAGGGCAGAGTTGCTCTAGAGATTCAAGTTCCATCCACACATCACTCCCTGAGGCCTAAAAGAACTCAGGCATATCACCAATTATAATGATTTGGATAATTATATTAGGAGATGACTATGGTCCCTTTGCTTGCTGCCATGACTACCCTATCAGGTTAGTCTTTTGCCACTCTTCTTCTAACATCCTATGGGCAATGCAAAATGGCTAGAGAAGTAAAATGGCTCCTGTCTGACAATGCCTGTCTGGGAGGCTGAATTGACATTCAGGCTTACCTTTCTCCTGCCCTGTGTTTCTGATGGCTCAGGAGGACTGCTGGACATGACAGACTTCTGGGAATCTCATCGGGGCTTTAATATATCTGTGAGCTGAAAGGAGCAGTGGAGCAGAGTCGTGTGGATGAATGTGTGCATCTGAGGTATTTGCTTCTACTCTCCTCTTCCTTCCTCCCTACTCTGCCATCTACCTTGGTCAGACACTGTGTGACCTGAATGGGCAAAAATGCAGGATAACTGGAATTGTCAGGGAGACTGAGATCATAACATGCATATTCAAAACACACACACACACACAATTATGTATTGTTACATAATGTAGACTCAGACACTGTGAACTGCTGAGCTTTATTAAACAGCACTGAGAACAATGGAGAGAACGGGTGAGTATGCAGTTCTAATTGACTTTGCAGAAGAGACTTCTGCAGTTTTACACTTCAAGACTTAATAATTAAGGTGCAGGCTAAAACGGTCGAAGTGTGTGACCTTCTGAGCCCTTAGAATGGCATTGCATTAGAAACTGTCTTTCTACTTAGCTAAATACAGCCACATGGGCTCAGAAGTTCTGTGGAAAACCGTTTCCACTTAACAGTCTGCTGTGGAGCATGCAAGGAATGCGCATGAAAATCTGTGTCACTCAAGGAAGAAAACATCGACATCCATGATCATGGTGAGATGCTAGCCCACTTGTGCACATGCTACAACAGAGTGGTCTCCGAGCAAGGGCTGTTCCTGTACTGCGTATCGGACACAGTACTTGTTCTCTCGCTCCTGGCCACTGTGGTCTCCTGAATGATGGCTTTTGGGCTCTGAATCGAGTCAAACATCTTTGGTATGTGTGTTCATTTATTACTTAGTCTGATCAGGGTAAACGTTAACTAGCAATGTGCCAAAACCAATCCACCAAGTGCTGACTACGACGGATGCCAAATTGCTTCCCATGCTGTTACCATTGTTACATGGGTGTTGCGCATAACTCCGACATTTCCTGCTGGGTCTTCCATACAACGCTGCGATGTTCCGTGCGATTTGATTCACACAGATTCTAAAATCAAATCGATTCCTTTCTAATAACTATCTGCCCCAGACGCAATTTCAGCAAACAGCGTGAGACACTCCAGTCGATGTGCTGCCGTCTCCTCTTCTCTCAAATGTGTTTGTGGAATGGCATTAGCGCTGCCCCGAGCACACACCCCTTGTTCAGGAGCTCGGGCACATGTACGGAATATTCACTTGGCAGAATTCGGGCCAGCAGTGCATCGCTGAAGTAAACTTTAACTATTCTGCACTGTCCTTTTTAAGTTTAAAGGAGAAGCTTCTTGCGAACAACTGAACCTTTGGCTTGAATAAAACATCGAGACCATGAGATTGCGTTCTCTGAGATCTGTTTTCATGACTAATTCAAGTGCTAAGCAGAGATTTTCAATCTCGAAAAACTGTTTAGCGTATAATGCTGTAGCACCTGGGCATCAACTCAGTAAAAGAAATCTCTTAAGTCTCATAACGCACTGAACAAATGCTCAGAGCCTCACACTATGCACACAGTAATATAAACTCAGTGTCTATGCATGCCAAATCGAAGCATCGAGAACGTTGGTAAGAGGTGCAGACCGCCCAGGAACAAGATGCAGCTGACCTAAAGACAGTCTACTTCATGTATACAGACAGCAGCCATCTGAGAAGATACAGTCTCCAGAAGTGCAAACCACGTTAGAACCGTCGTGGCGCTTGAGTGATCTGAACTGTGCATGGAAGTTCAGCGAACTTCTGAACTGTACTGAACGGCCTTGCTGGCGATTCGCTTTGAGTCGCTATGAGCACATACGTCCACACACATCTAATCAAACTGACGAAAATGGCCGAACGGGGTGGCAGCTTGCTCAGCGAGTGTGAACTCAGCGGCGCTGGACAGCTGGTCGGGATCACTGACACATCCTTTTTCATTAACATGTAGAACGGCTATACATGACGGTCACTTTGACCATTTTGAATTTTACATCACAAAAGCTCTGTCAGAAATAACTAAATCCTGGTGCACCCTGCTTTTCCTGAATCTGTTCTGTGTATTTCCATTTGCAATGCTCTTCACATAAATTGAGTCTTATCAAAAGTCAAGGAAACAAACAAATGAACACATCTACCGCACTTCTGGCCATAGCCGGCTGACATTACAATTCGCACCTACTTTGCTGTATTCTTTGTCAACATCCGCTTGGTCTATTTGTGGTTCTCCAACTGTCAACAGAGGTCCGTCCGGTCACAGCGGTGTTCTCAGATAATAATCTTTTACATTAACTTTTAGTTGTTGATCAGAATAAGCAGATAGAATCGGACTACAGGATGCCTGTAGATGATTCAGAACTCTACGAAGTGATTTGGATGCAGGGAACGATCTGGAGGTGGAAAGTGAAAGCGACGTTTCCTGGGTGCAAGTTGTAACATTTCCTCCTCATCAGAGAGTGATTCAGAGTCCACATCAAGGTAAAGAGATGGCTGCTATCATCAGACATGGCCTATCTCTCATGCGAGCTCCTCTGCCCTGTCCTGCGCTGTTTGTTTTGCTGAATGGACTGTTCACTGACTTCTGCTAGTCCTATTCTATTATTATTATTAGCCTATTTATTATTAGTATCGCTATAAAATTATTGATTATCGCTCTCGCTTTCGTCTTTGAAAAAATGTGGTTGATGAAAAATAATTGGTAATATTTACAATACGCGTGTGCATGCTAATATGCATTAATTTTCATGCTTAACTAATGCACAGATAATCATGAGTTAATGTATAACTAATGAAGAACTAAACCATTTAATTAATTATTACTGCATCAGCAACTAATAAAGAGTCTATATGATTAATAGATTAAGTAATACATGAATTGCTATTAATTCAGTGTGTCATTGTGTGTTAATTCCTTAATAACATATTTTATTAACTAATAGTGTAAATTAATGTGTTAATTACCACAATTAGTCATAGCTATGCACTTCAACTTTCAGTTGTCTGCCTTAATTAATCATTAGCTAATGATTTGCAAAGGTATCATTATGTTATGACTTTACTTGTTGAGGCACATCATTATTAACTAGTCATTTAGTAATTGTAGTAATTTGCATATGAATTTGCATTAACAATTAATTAATTAATCATGTATTAATGCATATCAGTGTACCTGTCATATTATCTGGAAGCTTGAAATACAAGGCTTTGGCTTATTCTGGTAATTAACATATTAATTAACACTATTAGTTAAAAAAATGAGTTATTAGTGGAATTAATCCACAATTACATATTTAATTAATAACAATTCATGTATGAACTAATACATTAACCTTACAGACTCTTAATTAGTTCCTAATGTGGTAATCATTAAGTGAATAGCTTAAATAATCATATAGTAACACATTAATTCAGTATTATCTGTGCATTAGTTCAAGCATCAATTCATGCTTATTATAGTGCACAGTATTGTAAAGTGTTACCAAATCAATTTAATAATTCTAAACAACGAAATAAACACTGTTTTGAATCTAACGGTCAAAATGACCGCTTGTGGTCGTTCTAGTAGTTTTGGAATTCTGGCACTTCTAGTGTTAAAGAGACCACTTCAAAACGAGTTGCTCACAGACACACATCAGAAAAGGGGTAGAAAAGGGCCCTGTGGAGCTATTATAATGTGGAATTCAGACCCAAGCATTGCAGTTATGCATTATATAGATCACAAATGTATGATATATATGTAAAAAATAATGATTTAAAAGCATGATATGTACCCTTTAAGTTGGTCAGTAACTTTAAAAATATTTAATTTGTACCTTGTCAGTTTAATAAAGCGTTGCTGTCCGATGAAAACCACGTATGTCCGTTTGGACGATTTTGAGATTTTTTCATGGATAGAATGTCCAGGTTCATTTCCATATACAGCATGCTTCACATTATCTAAATGACCAATGAAAAGTTGTGAAATCATGTCATCTGATTTCCACGTATTTCCATTTGCTGCCAAAGCTGTCAATCAGCAGCATATCTCCCATAGACAGTATGGTATCTCCCCGCCCTGTGGAGGCATCTCGCCGGTCTCGTGAAGTTTCTCGCCGTTTTGGACATACGTGAGTTTCATCGGACAGTGACGAAAGGTTAAATAGAATTAACAAATCACAGAGTTTTCAGGATTTGGGGTTGTAAAGTTACTTTTTATATTGCATATTTGATGCAATATTTATATTTTGATAAATGCAGGATTGGTGAGCATAAAATGATTCATTCAAAACATTATGAAAGTAGTGTACGTGCATTCACAAACTGTACATGCATACCTACATTCAAACATACATACAAACCCTAATAAAAGCAGCATTATTTAACACGCTCCTCTACACATACACAGGTTTAGAAACAGAACTGGCTGTTTAAAAAGTCTGACGACATTTCATTAAAAAAGGTCAGAATTAATTAATTTATATGACATTCACACATTCTCATGCCAGAGGGAAAAGGAGAAAACCTCTGGCTCAGTCAGGTCAGGATTTACTCACGAAGGCTGTATATATCTCAAAGGCTAAATATATATGGCAAAAATATGGTTACATACTATGTAACTATGCAAAAAGTGCAAAAAAGGATTATGAAAGATTACACTTCATCCAGATTAAACAGAACATCTGTTAGGTTCCTGCCACCAACTCCACTGATGAAAATGAGAGTTTGTTCAGTCACCTCATGTGTAAATGGATTTCACCAAATGCCTCAGTTAATTTCAACATGATAGTGTCACGCTGCTTTCTGGCTTGACAGCATGCAATTACAAAAACAATTAACCATTATCCAGACCTCTGTCGTGTTGCGGGACAATAATACATGCATACTGTGTTACTGGAGAGATGTTTCCTCTATCTTTTGTTCCATGTGCTTAAAGCTGCTGTGCTCTCTCAGATAAGAAACTACGCCTGTTATGCTTTGATAACATCTTTGCTTTGTGCTTTTAGAGTCAAACACACATTAAGAAAACAGTCTGTGTGAGACATTACACGTAGCTTCCACCTGCAAGGAGACCTGTCACGGTATAATGTCATTTTCCAGGATTATATTATTTTGTTTGTTTGCAGATAGGGAATGCTTTTAACAGTCGACCTACCGCACATATCTGAAGGAAAAGTCACTGTCATTATATATTGCAGAATTAAATATACCTTATATTGTTCATTCATTTATTTTTATTCCACATACTTATAACAGAGCTTATTCAAGCATATGTAACTGTGCAAAGCTTAATGGAAATTATAGGCTGGACACATTGCCCGGGAAATATATAATCATCCCCATTTAGGGACAGAGCAAGCGGATGTAGGCAAGTGTGACAATGACGTTTTATATATATATATATATATATTCTACAGAATTGGTTCAAAGTTAGATTTGGAAATATCTTGAAAAAATGTGTCCTTTTCCACTGGGTACCACACCTTTGTGAAAGCCTCATTATGCAGGTCACTGTTTTCTCAGGTGTGAATCAGGGCATGTTTAGGATCCTCACAATCATCCATGACCCTGCATATTGCCTTTCTAAACAAAATATATCATACAAATTTTAAATCAATGTATTGTTTTGAGGAAATGACAAGGCAGGATGATTTTCAGATCATTTTGAAGCAAAAACTTTAGGTGACAATATCCATTAGTCAAATGTCTTGTGGACACCTATTTAGTTTTTGTTTTGTTGCCTTATTTCAGAAACTTTTTTAGTTTCAGTTTTTTTGTTTTTAGAAGTTACATTTAAGTTAATGTTTTTTTCAATAGTTTTTTTTTCAATAACCATGCATAAACAACATTCTCTCAAAAATACAAAAATGTACATACATATTGTTCACATATTATGGTAGCCCTGTTTGTGATAAATAGAGTTTATTTATACCCTGCCATTAATATGTTTATAAGCAACTGAAAAAAGCACACGTCAGTGCATGTCAAAACATCTTAAGGACCTCAAAACACCTTAGACCCCAGAGGGTTAATAATGATGACCTGCCATAGTTTTATAATGAACCTAAGGCCCTGTTTACACCTGGTATTAAGATGTGTTTTCACGACACTAAATATAGGTGTAAAAGGGGTCTAAAACATTTTGAGCTTGTCCCCTTTCGACTACTTTCAGAGGTAGTCGAAAACACACTTTCGACAGAATTATTTTCGTAATATGTTTTTCTGTCGTAATAAGTATCTTGACTGGATCTTAACTACGTCTCTGAGTTGCTTGCAGCTTACCGTAGCTTTCCCAACACTGGTAACTCATGCGTTAGGCATTATAGAAAAAGTCATCATAGGTCTCTGTGATCATGAATTTGACAAGCAGGTCTGAATAATTTAGCATGAGGACATCCAATACCTGATAAATGTGACCCTGCGCAAATGGAAGCCAGATAGCACCTGATGAAAAATTCATAACTGAGCTGATGACCTGATGATGTTCATAGAGCTCTCCAACCTACCACAGCACAAAGAGCATGAGGAGGCTCATGCCACTGTTTGTGCTAATACATTGGATCCCGCTTCAAAGACACAAAATCAAATAGTGCAATATATTATTCACAATTTCTGAGGCTTATACTGCAGTGTCTGTCAAAGGCAAGATGTGTTGCACAGTATGAGACTGTGTACAACATATGGTTACTTTGTGGAGAAATTGTATGTGCAAGTGGTTTGTTGGGATGAAACTTTAACCTCCAACTAAATGCACCCAACCAAGATGAATTAAATTTCCAGCTACTGGAAGTCATTCATTTCAAAAAGGAAGTACAGAAACTCAATGGGACCATAGATGTATGTGGAATTCCATATTTGGATTTGATTCAAGCTGTTTTAGTTATGAATTTTGGTCAGATTGTATGCAACCTCCAGACCAAAATTGTAAGTTTTGCCAGGATGATTCAGTTGTTTCGTCACGATTACCATCTCATCTAAGATTGGTACTTACACGTCTGAGTTTGCAGATACTGAGACAAACATTAATTTGCTCACAGTCAGTTGCAAACCACCATGTCTCAATACGCATATTGTTTGCTATTCAGATTCCAATGATGAATTTGTCCCATCGTCTCCTCCTGCTGCATGGTGCAGTTCATGCATCCAGTAGGGCTGTAGTCAAGACCACCTGTCTTGACTACACTAGTCGAGTCCAAGTCAAGACCAAGTCCAAAAGGTTCGAGTCCGAGTCAAGACCGAGTCCAGGATAGGAAAAAAAAAGTCTTCAGGGACAGAATTTCGTTTTTTGAAAAAAAAAAAAAATTACATTTATCTTGCCTAAATGTTTGTGCTCGTTGCATTTTTTACAATGGGGTAATGTTGTTAAGAATTTACACAACACAAGGCTTGATTTAAATTGTTCAATTAAATTGAAAAAAAGTTGCACAAATTAATACAATAGAATAAAGATAAGATAAATATAGAGAAAAGTTTTTGAATAGGTCCAGCACTAATTTTCATAGACAGAAACTGAATAAAGTAATCAAATAGAAAATTACACTGGATAGTATTTTAGTCCTAAATAAATTAAACACATAGGCTATCAATCCTGATTCCTTTAACTTAAAGCTCTCTTTTCTTGTTTTGACGACAAAATTAATGACCGACACCTATGGTTGCTGCCACTCTAAGAGCTATTGCACGAATTCTGTGTTTGTTAACTGGCATGCGTTTTATGCTTATTAAAGACAAAACCGACTATGTTTAGAGTATAATCACAAAGACCGAAACTGACACAGTTTTGAGTGTTAAAGCAATATAACTAATCAGTGAAAAATAACTTTCTTACTGGCCAGCTGTTCTTGAGGCGGATTTTCTATGAATGTGCGCAGAAATCATCCCAGAGAACGCGCGAGCACTGATTAGTTTAAAATTGCTTGAATGTTTAAACTGGTAAGACTTAAAAAGACGTGCAAATGGTAAACTTTATTCACGATGCACTGCTGGCCCGATTGTGCAAGTGAATATTCCGTCATGTCCCGACTCCTGAATGCGAGTGTGTATTATCGCGGCAGCGCTTGATGCACTTCCACAACACATTTTGAGAGAAGAGAAGACGTGGCATCGCTGAACGCTCACGCTGTTTGTGAAATTGCGTCTGGCAGATAGTTATTAAAAGAATGATTTGATTTTAGAATCTGTGTGAATTACGATTGCGGGAACATCCCGCATTATAAATGGGAGACCTGCAGGAATGTTTAGAATTGTGCGCAATACCCAGTAACAATAGTAACAGCATGAGAAGATGCGCTCCGTTGTAGTAAAACACTTGGTCAGTTAATTTTGGCATTTTCTAAGTTAACGTTACCCTGATAGACTAGTAATAAATGAACACACATTAAAAAATGTTGGACTTGGTTCGAGACCAAAAGCCATATTTGGCAAGACCAGTGGCCGAGACCGAGACAAGTCCGAAGTCCAAATATCAGCAAGTCCGAGACCATAGAAAAATCGGTCTCGAGTCGGACTCAAGTACAAGACCGGACTTGAAGTACTACAGCCCTGGCATCCAGTGCTGCAACTCCTTATGGGTGCAGTGGTCTTCAGAGAGTTTTATCAGCACCCTCAAGGCTGCTGGTAAACTGATCAGCCAAGAACTGTCGAGAGAGTTCTCTTCTCAGGACGAGAACCGCCAAATAACCCTCACCCCATACAGCAGTTTTCCTCAGTTTTGTCCTCCTCCTGTTTGATTGCGATCCCCCGAGTGTGCCTTCGACATCTTCTACTCTGCCAGTTTCTCACCACATGGGTAAGACACCATTCCAGGATGTTTCCAGTCCACTTGAAACTTCAATCTCTCTACAGAAGCTCCAGCTTAAGCTTTTGGTAGGCATTTTGTTTCATCCGCCGCCATTACAGTGTCTTCCCATCTAAGAGCTAACATCATCCAAAGAAAGGAAATAAACTTGGCTACATTACTGCTTCCTTTGACTGGAAAATGGTTAAGTGTGGTGACGTGGCAGTCCTTCTCAAAACAATCGATCCCATATTGCAACGTAATCTTTTGTATACCAAATTCATAATTGCTTTTAGCATTTTCAGAGACATCCTGTGCCAAGTTTTTCCAGACCAAAGGGAAGAGCTAGATCTTTATTTAGCTATGATGACAGATTTCAACCAAAGATACAGGGATGAATATCATAAATCACTATCTGCTAAATCTGCCTCCTTCATTACTATTTTTAACTCAAATACAGTGTTTGGACTAGACCGGTCCGTTACTGACACTGAATTGCTCGTCCGTCATTTCAGCGGCAAAAAAAAATAAAATAAAAAATAATAATAATGGCTTGTGCTATTTGTAGCTGTCATGGATACTTGGCTTCATTCTGCCCTAAGCATTTGCTAGCCAAGCTCTGCCCGCAGTCAGTGGTTCTGAAAATTTAAAGGAGCATTTCACCCATTTCAACATTAATCTTTATTGGAAGTTGGTCATGTAGTAAGAAATGTAAAATAATTTTTGAATTTGGTGCCCTCTTGACAGAGAAAAGACAGAAAATAACTGAGGGGCGCATTAGTATGTAAGACAACAACTCCCACAATGCACTGCATTGCACAGCTCCGCAAGCCACACCCACTAATCCGGATCAGTGCAAACAGAGAAATCACTCTTCCGTCTACAAGGCTAAAGTTAGATGTCACCTGAGTTTGAAATTAATTTCACACAAAATGTCTAGTTAGTTGGCTGTGATATTAAAACAAAACAACTGGATGGATTTTTATCATTAAATGATGGTTGTGTGCAGGCACTGACAACACACATTGCAGTACAATCAACTTGTACAAGTGCATGTACCATTATATGACCCCTTTAAATTTGACTTTAAACTATATTTAACAACAATGTACACATTATGTATTACATTTAAGAAATGACAATGTATCATGAACTCAAGCTGTGCGCTTGACAGGCCCTGTCATACAACTGGCGCAAGGCAGCGCCAGGCACAAAGCAGTTTTTTTACTAGTTTCATCTCAAAGCAATTATCATTTTCACGTCCTGTGTCACATGCATTTGCACTCATTTGTGCGCCCATGGGTGTGCCTGGTCTAGAAAGTATATTTAGGCGGATTGTTGGCATGTTGCTATTTTGAGGCAAATGAAATAGACTTTGACCAACTGAAACCTGGTCTTAGTCAACGGCACGGTACACTCTTAGAAAAAAAAGGGTTCTATTATGTAGCATAGGGTTCTTTACTCAACTCCAAAGGATATTTAATGCTAAAAAAGGTTCTATAATGAGAAGAAAGAACCCTTTTGGTACAAAGGTTCCTTAAAGGCTACTATTCATTCATATATTACATTATTCTGCAACATTTTGTAGTATGTAATTAAATTATTATTTATCGAAACTGTTGTGGTAACTAATATCACATTTTAATCATGCTGATTTTAGAGGCTAAAAACTGAAATGGCACTCTTCGTCTGATATTGATTAATTAAATTTTTTTAACCCACATATCTTGAATTTTGTGATCATTCACATGCATTGCATTTTAGGGGTTCAAACACTTAGCGCTTTAGAACCTTTTAAGGTTCTATATAGAACCTTTACTTCTAAGAGTGTATTTATTTATTTTGTTATTTAAAGAGCGCATTAGGAATGTGTGCCTATAGGCAGGTCCACAATGTGTGTGCACTCTGCTTATTACACAAACAGGTGTGCAACAGTACACAAACATACCAATTAGAATGAAAGGATTATAATGTAAAACTTTATTATTGTGTACATAAAGATATGGTTGAATGCGGCTTGTCCTGTAGATGGTATGTTCGCACCCTTTAACCTCTCGCACGAACAGAAATGTTTGACCTCTGGAGAGCGCGTTCAGTCTTTCTGTTTGGAAATTCCGCCATGTAAATGTGTGGCGTGCACATAACAAGAGATGCGATGACGCGCGAGATCCAAACACCCTCGTTAAAAGCTGTGGGAAATATTTTGGCTTCTGAAGTTGAAGGGGAAAGGAGCCGGACAGTCGAGAGCCACACTAGTTGTAAGCTTTGTAGAATAAAACTGAAATAATTCGGAAACACAACTAATATGAGAAGCCATATGACGCGTTTCCACACAGAGGAGGAAAAACACTCGCCTGTACCGGTCGTTGTTATATTATTAATTCACTACAAGTATGCTGCTAGTTCAGGCACACTTTTCCTGTTGGTTCTTTGCAATGTTAATAAAATATATTGTACGTTAATTCTTTATGGGTCATTACTTTGTAGTTTTAAAGCAAAGTATTTATAGTCATAGACACACACACACACAAAAGAAGATTCAGATAATCGATTTAGCATTCGAAATCGCAGCCCTCTGAATTGCAATCAGAATCAAATTGTGAAGTGCCTAGAGATTCCAACCCCTATTGGCCATGATATCAAACAGGTTTGAAAATATTGCAGTATCTGTGACTGCTTGAGACAGGCTCAGATCACGTCACTGATATATTTCACAAGCATTGTCGATCGCAAGGAGCAACGATTTGTCCACAATCTGAAGAATTTGTAGCGCAGACCTTGGAAATCTGACACTATAATCCAGCCCAAAGTCGTATTGTGTGAGCTTGCCTTAAGCTGCATATAAAATTTGGCACACCACAGAGTCATTGTCTCAAGGGAATGTTGCAATCACACAAAAGAGCAACATAACCCTTTGTTGCTCATGATTTATCTTCACAAGGGCAAAGATAAATAAAAAAAAAAAAATTCAAATTCAACATGTGGATAGATTGCACATAGGGCTGGAATACGCAGCTGGAACATCAATCTATTGTGACAACTTTGTACTGCGGTGACATGACACGATTGCATCGGTGTTGTTTTTCAACATTTATTGGCTGTTTCCTCTTCCCTGGCTTCCCATGTACTTGCAATCATCCTGCTCTTAGAGACATATTTGTCCAAGCAAGGAATCAAATTAGAATCTGTTTTGACAGTATCTTTTTATGTACTTATGGTGAATGTGTTTGTCTTTCATTTGGAAACCCTGCCTGCTGGGATCAAAGCATGGTTATATTAACTGATTTTAATCAGCACTTCAAATGGCATGCCAAAACTCTTTGTAAAAAGATTAGATACAAAGACAGCGACTAAGGGAGCTTATTTCAAAGGTTGCACAAAGAGAAAATACCCCCCCCCCCCTAATGTAATAAAATATTACATTATTAATAGAATTAATTGCTTTTCACCCCCACCACACTTTATGTTTTATGGGGAGTTTGTATACCTTACTATGGAAGTCAATGGTCACTAAAACTGTCTGTTACTGTTGTAATTGGTAACACTTTACAATGTGCTTAATTGCACTGTCAGTTCTGAGTTTTGTCTCTCCATTCTCACTCTTATATTTAAAAACAAGCTAACAGGAGCTTGAAACATTTCCAGACAGAATACACTACACAATGATTACAAAGTGTGTTGTCTGTCCTCCTGTGCAGGTGGTCTGCTATCTCAATGCCTGCACATCACTCAACTGACTCTCCTCTGAATCACGCTACAGAATAAAAATGTAATCTTCTATCGGGGTAAAAAGCCATTCCAAGGGTTTGATGATTTAAATCTAATCAAAATCATGCAATTATTTATTAGCACCTTGATGCACTTAATGTGGATGCCTCTTTCATGCACTGCCTCAAGAAAAGAGTCATGCAGTTCAACACTTTCTCTCATCTCTGTTGTAGTTAAATGCAGGCATGGCAAACATAATCCCTTGGCTCTAGGAAAATGTGTTCTGCCGTGCCTTCAGTATAACGTTTATTCCAAAGTTCAATGTGGAAGAAAAGTTGTTCTCTTCTGTGGGAATTCATTCACAGTTCTGTCAGTACATGGCAGCAGAAGGAACCCATATTCCCCAGCTGCTCTTTTATTCTGTGTGAGGGACTGAATGAGACACTCTAATGTTTATTGTATTAAAAGCTCCAACTTGAAAGATGCTTTCAAAGAAATAAAAGTTAGATCTCTGTATTTTTCCCCACTCATTGTTCCATTTCTTCCCTATAGTCACCTTTCATTTTTTTATATAGACTTTGATAAAACATTTAGTATTGCTGGGAGTGATACAGATGAAGGCTTTTCTAAACATATATTTTACTTTAGAGAGCCGGAGTGGTTTATTTATCTTGTAGTGGGAAATTACATTGGCCCAGTAGGCCTATGCTTTTAGGCCACCCAAGAGAACCATGGGCAGTAAAAGAGGGTAGGCATTGACATATTAATCGAAGTGACTGAGTCAATGCTGCTAAACCTCTCAAGTATATTTTATTTACTTGCATTTGCATTTTCTTTATTTGACAGTTGCTCATAGGCATGAAGTCAGAAGTGAAAGAGGGGTGAAATGATTCTTCTGAAAATTGTCGACACCGATACGTCAATATCCGCCTTTTTAATGTACCCTTAAACGTCGGTTATGATGACTGCCATTATCGCATCCTAACACTACCCCAGACCTAAACCTACCCCATCACCTAACTGATGTTAAAGGTAAAGCGTCAGTTGTATGACGTCCTAGGATCGTCCATATAACCGACGTTTAAGGGTACCCTAAAAAGGTGGATATTGACGTATGGTCAAAAAGTTATATGACTTCTTGGGATGAGACTGTGTTAGTTTACACCTAGCCACTTCATGCGTTTTCTGTGATCAGATAGCTATAAAATTTACTCCAAAAATGCTAAAAATAAATAAATAAACGTGTGAGAGCATGTTATATGTCATGTTACTGTACATGCACGCTGAGTCCTGCAACACACATTACCACAGGGGCTCGTTCTTTTGTACGTTGCTTAAAACATCCAAGATCAAATGAGACATCTAAGATGATATCATTGTGCTAATCATGATCCGGCTAATTGGGTTCTTCGAACACATCTGTTGTTTATGATTAGTATCGCTGGATTGAGTTATCTGAGATGACTGCACGTTCTGCGTTGGTTTAAAGGGGACATGTATCGTTAGCCGAAACAGTGATCAGCAACGCTGCTATTGGCTGTTCAGCATGGCCAAAGAACACGCCCAGTTTTTCTCCCAAGCAGAGCAAGTGCTTTTAATGGAAGGTTATGCCGAATTTCAGTCTTTAATTAAAGCGCCTGTGAACACCTCAAAGTGTGCAAAAGCCAGGAGAGAGTGCTAGTAAAAAAATAAGACAAATTAAATGCTTTTGTGGTGGCCATGTTAGATGTTTTAATTACATTATTATTTTTTATTTTCATTATTTCATAATTACTTTGTTCACTCTAATGTCAGAGTCACCACACTATAATAATGGACATGGTGAAAGTGAAGTACAAAAATATTCTAATTAATGGTAATTTGACTAGGCCTTATATGCCTACTAGTCTCTTTTAAAAAGGTACTGTTAAATAAATGATTGTCTGTTTATAAAAGCAACCAGGAAAAAGGATGAGACGAATGGAAAAAAGAATCGATGCTCTGGAACCCTGGCAGAAGAGCTGACCCTTGGGTTTGAATGTGAATTGCCCTGTTGTGAAGGGCATCCCTGGGTTCAGCTCTGCCAGACCCACATCAGGGACCAGTAGCAGCAACACCTCCATTACTGGAAATGAGACTTAAATTATCTTTGTACACTGTGAAATAATTTGTTGCTGCATTAAATTAAGTAGGCCTATAATCCAAATTGGCTGGTTTAGTCATTTCAACTGTTAAATCTTGAGTAATGATAAATTGCTTTGTCTTGTGAAAGCAAAACTGATAAACTAATATTAATGTAAAATATTTTGCCATGAGTAATTAATCACATTGCACTGGAGAGTGCAGAAACCTTCTCAGATGACTGTCCTTTGGGGAAGTACTTTAATTTAATTGATGGCTTTAATTGATTTGTACTTGTGCCCATGCCTATTATTTCTGACAGGAGTCCACATGTACAGAAAGGCCTACAGAAGAGTCTGCACACAGCAGTGATACAGAGGTGGGAAGTGTAGAGACAACTTTTCCTTTTTATTTGAGACATGAGGCATGTGTGACACAAACGACACAGGGTGAAATTCCTTCCTATGAGTCTCTGAACAGAAAATAGAGTATTTTGAAAAAAAAAAAAAAAAAAATCAGAGGGAGAAATAGAACTTGACTAAGAAAAAATTGCACTACAAATAAAGTTGCTTCAAAATAAACTTCAGAGTAAAATACACTATTTCACACAGAGAACTATTGCTGACCTTGCATAATATCTCTTTTAAAGAGATGACTGAATAACTGGCTTTTTTTACCAAGAACTATTGAAATAAAACTCAAGGAACTAAGAAAATTTGTCTTGTCTTTTATTTTAGGCTTAATTAAACATTTTATTTTATTTTTTTGATGTTGGCAATGTAATATGGCACATGCAATGTCACAGGCCCTGTCAGGTGCAACCCTCAGCCTTTTTAGACCCTGAAATCTTCCCTATAGTTGGCAAAAGTTCATTTCATTGTGTGCCCTTGTCCTAGAGCTGCATTGTAACTGGTCTGGGGTTTGGGTCAGGGAATGGGGTCATAAAACACCTGTCTCCATGAAGGATCATGTTGTAATCACCTGTATAATGGAAAATGCAGTTCTCTTATCAAGAGGTTCTCTCGATTGCTGTAGCTAGCTTACGCTACGGGAAGATTCTTCTGCTGAACAATTTGAAGCCAAAAATTTTTATAATTTGAAATCATTGTCAACGCACTTCTCAGGTGCAGGACCTAGAGCGGGCTAACTAGCAGGCTCATTGGTTCGTTTCTGGGAAGTGCTCAAACCAATCGGAGAGCGGCGCTGAACCCGCGCCCAATGAGCGGACGACGCTCGCTTATTACGTCAAAGCCCGCCGAAAGGGGCGTGGCTTGAGTGTATATAAGCACTCTCCGTGGTTTGGAACAACGATTCATTTTGATTCAGCGATCTAATCGCCTGCCGTTGCAAGACTGAAGCCGTCGTCGTGACAAGGCACCTTCTAGCAAGC
>JAQIUQ010003014.1:0-12208 GCA_030378365.1 Hybognathus amarus | reverse complement strand
CAAGATTAGAAAATGTTTTGATCATAAATTATGAAATATAATGATGCCCAAAAGTAAATCTAAAAATAATTTAGATTTCCATTTCTATGGTAACGCTATGTTCAATTATAAAATGGTTTTCACAGGATGAATTCTGAGTTTGTAAGCTTCCATATACCTAATTTATGACTAAAATATGTGATATAATAAAAAAGGAGATAAAAAAGATAATATTATATTTTAGAGGACAACATATATTAAATTTTTTATTTAAAAATTCTAGATTTTATGTTTTATTACCAACAACTTTTAGCATGAAAACCCACATTTTCAATTATTAAAAGGTGTGCGTCACATTTTTGTTTTTTTAGTTGCTTATACTACTAAATACATTTTCCCAACATTTCAGATTAACCTTTCACTGCTTCCGTTATTGTTAGTACAACTAACAAGTAACTCGGCTAGCCTGTTAACGTGCTACCCGTGCGCTCATTTTATTTATTCATTTTCTTTTGTGCGCCCATGCCTTTGAGTTCAGAAAAAGCCCGGTGAGTAATACCAGTCAACAAACGTGGTCAGTAAGAATCAATGAACAAACACGGTGAGTAATGTCTTGTCCTGTTATTGTCACCTGTGTCACATGTCACATGTTTGAGTATAGCCTTCTCCGATGGCAATATAGGATTTGAATGTGATACATGCAAGGAGACAGTCAGGCTGACGGAGAAGATTTCAGAATTAGAGACACCCGTACAAACTTTAGTTGAGAATAGTAAGAAGAGTAGATCTTTAGTGTGTTGGATGCGCCTGGAGCATAGTGAAGTCTTCACATGATTCGGTTCCGAACTTGAAGTAGAGCCCCGTGCAGCAGGGCAGATAAGTGACAGTTCGGTTCGATGTGGTTCGGTACGTTTCAAATACAGCAAAAAGAAAGAAATGGCAGAGAAATTTCCTTGATTTAATTTTTATAAAAATTGAGTCATCATAAAGTATGACATTTTTTTAACTTTGAGCAATGATGGAGCAATACTTGACTTTTCTTAGGAGCATATAAAACAAAACAGCTCCTTGGACAAAATGAAATGTAATATTGTAGTAGTTATAAACAAAGGTTTTATTTTAGATTAACATTTGAGGGCAGCAATTGTATTGATAATGTCAACAACCGACGCTGATGTTACTTGAAAGCATTATAGCCTACTATTCCTGCCAAAACTTACAGATAGTAGTGTTATACAGTAAATCCATGGTGAATGTTGCTGATCTGTGGACACTGGATAGTTCATTCATGGCACAAAGTTTCTTCCTGGTTTCCACGTCAGCGCTGTTTGATCCGTTAATAACGGAGAAATGTGAATGTTTCTCACTAGATCTTGCAGCGATGTTATTACTTCAGTGGTGAATTCAAATGTTTTCTTGACTAGATTTGGCTGTGTAGTAACAGTGCTGATGATGAAGATCAGCTCGCGCTGCATTGGTCTAAACTGATACGATCCGTCATCCAGACAACCACACAATAACGAGTAGCTCAGGTTCTGTTCCGCTTACATTACATTTGCCATTTGATGTTGGTCAATGTTGTGGTCACGCGCAGCATCTCTTACATTATGAACGTGTTTGTCATGTGCGATGCGCCTACATTTGAATAACGAAATGTTGGTCGGCAAACAGCAAAAATGCGTATCGAAAACCGAACCGAAGCCTCGTACCTAACCGGTTCAATACGAATACGTGTATTCTTTACACCCCCAATCATTATTCATGTCTGCACTAATGATGTTCGACTTCGCCAGTCGGAGATCACCAAAATTAATATTAAAGAGGTGTGTGAACTCACAAGTACGATGTCAGGCACTGTAATTTGCTCTGGCCCCCTTCCTGTTCGCAGGAGTGATGAGATAGTCAGTAGACTGTCCTCACTTAATCGTTGGCTGTCTGAGTGGTGTCCGCAAAATAATGTAGAATTTATAGACAATTGGAAAAGTTTTTGGGGCAAGCCTGACCTGTTGAAAAGAGATGGTATTCATCCCTCCTGGGCTGGTGCTGTTCTTCTCTCTAGTAATTTGGCTCATAGTCTTAGAGCTAAAACATGACAAATTTGGCACCAGGTCAGGAAGCAGACAGACTGGCTAAACCGACCGTCTGCTAGCGGCCTCGCATCACCAAGGTCAGATAAATCCCATCACATAGAGCCTCTTTCACCTAGATATCATATAGAGACTGTGTCTGTTCCCCGAATTTGGATATCCAAAAAACGTCAGATTAAAAATGTAATTAATATTCAACAAATAAAAAAACAGATATAATACAGATGAGCAAATGATAAAGCTTGGGTTGCTGAATATTAGATCCCTTACTTCAAAATCGCTCATAGTTAATGATATGATTTCAGATTATAATCTAGATGTGCTGTGTTTGACAGAAACCTGGCTAAAAACAAACGATTACATTACTTTAAATGAGTCAACCCCGCAACCGATTACAGTTATAAACATGAACCTCATCTGAAAGGCAAAGGGGAGGTGTTGCTGTTATTTATAGTAATATCCTCAAAACCACTAAGAAATCTAGTTTTAAATATACTTCTTTTGAAGTATTGGTGCTTAGTGTTAAAAATATATTGTGTAAATGATAAATCACGTTTGAGAATTCTGCTGGCTACTGTATGCCACAGGGCACCATAAAGATTTTATCAAAGAATTTGTAGACTTTCTATCCGAATTAGTCCTGGCTGCAGATAAAGTACTAATAGTTGGTGACTTTAATATACATGTAGATAATGAAAAAGATGCATTGGGATTGGCATTTAAAGACATTATAAACTCAACTGGAGTTAGCAACAACTCATTGTGGTAATCATACTCTAGATCTAATATTATCACATAGAATAGATGTTTCACAGTCTCATGTAAACTACACTTACCCAAAGCAGCAAAGCCGAACTTTGTGTTATAAAATATGTTAGAATTATAGCTTTCTCTTTTCCAGCACTTTAGACGCAGTTGCTCCGTTGCGCTTAAATAAGATTAAAGAAAATAGTCCAAGGCTGTGCTACAACGAGCACACTCAGGCCCTTAAAAGAAAGCCAGAAAAATGGAGCATTTCTGGAAGAAAACTAAACTAGAGGTATTCTGGATTTCTTTGAAGGAGAGCTCGATTGCATACATAGAGGCCTTAAAAATTGCTAGGACTGCTTATTTTTCAAACCTATTAGAAGAAAATAAACATAATCCTAGGTATCTATTTGAAACAGTGGCTAAACTAGCGAAAAAGAAAGCTTCAAGCCCAGAAGTGTCCAAGCAACACAGCAGTAATGACTTTATGAATTTCTTCACTTATAAGAATGATAATATCAGGGACAAAAGTATAACTATGCAACTGTCTACAACAGTATTGTACAGATTTGGTTCATTTGCTGGTATCAGGAGAGGAAGAATTTTGCAAACTCGTTCAATTTATCTAAATCAACAACTTGTATGCTAGACCCTACACCGACTAAACTACTGAAAGAAATGCTTCCAGAGGTCATAGATCCTCTTCTTAATATCATTAATTTGTCTTTGTCATTAGGATACATACCAAAAACCTTTAAGCTGGCTATGATAAAACCACTTGTTAAAAAAACGCAACTTGATCCTACAGAATTAGTCAATTACAGGCCAATCTCGAATCTGCCTTTTCTGTCAAAGATACTGGAAAAAGCAGTATCCTCACAACTGTGTTCCTTTCTTGAAAGAAATGATATCTGCGAGGATTTTCAGTCAGGATTTAGACCACATCATAGTACCGAGACAGCTCTCATTAGAGTCACAAATGATTTGCTCTTATCATCCGATCGTGGTTGTATCTCTCTATTAGTGTTACTCGATCTTAGTGCTGCATTTGACACAATTGACCACAACATTCTTTTAAATAGACTCAGAAAACTATGTTGGCATTTGTGGAATTGCATTAGCATGGTTTAAATCATACTTATCTGACCGTTATCAGTTTGTTGCAGTAAATGAAGAGATGTCTTATCGATCACAAGTTCAGTATGGCCTCACCACAAGGCTCAGTACTAGGACCGCTGCTATTCACTCATGCTATGTACCTGCTGCCATTAGGAGATATCATTAGGAAACATGGAATTAGCTTTCACTGTTATGCTGAAGATATTCAGCTGTATATTTTCTTCAAAACCTAACGAAACTTACCAATTCACAAAATTAATGGAATGCAAAGCTGATAAAAAAAAATGATGACTTAGTAATTTCCTACTACTAAATTCAGAAAAAAACTGAGATTCTAATTATTGGACAAAAAACTTCCACACGTAACTGCCTAGAATACTGTCTAACACTTGATGGCTGCTCTGTTAAGTCTTCATCGTCGGTCAGGAACCTGGGTGTGCTTTTGATACCAATCTCTCATTTGAAAGTCATGTGTCCAGTATCTGTAAAACTGCATTTTTCCATTTTAAAAATATATCTGAATTACGCCATATGCTCTCATTGACAAAGGCGGAACGATTAGTTCATGCAGCATATCGAAATTGACTGCAGGTGGGAGATCCTTTTCCTATTTAGCACCAAAACTCTGGAACAATCTTCCTAACATTGTCCGGGAAGCAGACACACTCTGTCAGTTCAAATCTAGACTAAAAACACATCTCTTTGGCCTAGCATACACATAACACACTATAGACTTCCTTAATTCAAAATTAGGCTGCATAGTTTAGATCAGCCAGAACCAGGAACACGTCCCGTAAATCCTGATGTACTTGGTCCATCATAAGAAGGATTGCGTCTACGCTAATATTAGTTTCTCTGTTTATCCCGAGGGACCCTCTATGGTGGACCTGTAGAGGGACAGCCATCGGCACTGATCCTCAACATCTCATCTCCAAACCGGAGTGATTACTTTGACTTCCAAACAGATGGAAATGGACAAATACTCTTAATGTTTTAATCCAATTTGTTTTGTAATGCTAACCCGATTCACACTGTTCCTCCGTTGGCCAGAGGAGTACTGGCCCCCAACTGAGCCTGGTTTCTCCCAAGGTTTTTTTTTTTTTCTTCTCTCCATTCAGTCCCCTGATTTTAGTTCCTTGCCACTGTTGCCTTGGCTTTTGTCTTGCTTAGTTGGGGACATTCATTATTTAACAATATTATTGATCTGTGTTGTATTATTTATTGTATTATTATCACTGTGAAGCTGCTTTGATACAATCTGTATTGTAAATAGTGCTATTTAAATAAAGGCAACCTGACTTTTGACAATGCGTATAGATCCAACGCACATGGTACCTTTTAGCGCCAATATGAGACGCAGATATATATGGGCCATAAGGTGCCTCCTAGTGGCCTAACCCTAACCCTACCCAGACCTAAACCTACCCATAACCGAAGCGTGTTACATTGACGCTAAAGGGTGCCGGTGCGTTGGATGTTAATGCATTGTCAAAAGCGTCACTATATGATGGCCTAGGATGAGAATGCATTGGTTTATCACTTTTCCCCTCCCTCTCGCTGAATTATACCCAGCTTGATGTCTTACTTCACTGCTCCAGACTGAAAAACCCTCAGCATTAGCAAACACACAACAGACAAGATGTCGTCATGCTCTGCCTCCCTCATATCACACCGTCTGCAGGGCAGATAGTTGCTCTAGAGATTCAAGTTCCATCCACACTCAGACTCTCTAGGCCTAAAATAACTCAGGCATATCACCAATTATAATGATTGGATAATTATATTAGGGAGATGACTATGGTCCTTTGCTTTGCTGCCTGACTGACCCCCAGGCTTAGTCTTTTCACCACTCTTCTTCTAACATCCTATGGGCAATGCAAAATGGCTAGAGAAGTAAAAAATGGCTCCTGTCTGACAATGCCTGTCTGGGAGGCTGAATTTATATTCAGGCTTACCTTTTTCTCCTGCCCTGTGTTTCTATGGCTCAGGAGGACTGCTGGGACGGATGCAGTACTTCTGGGAACCCCCACGGGGCTTTAATTATCTGTGAGCGAAAGGAGCAGTGGAGCAGAGTCGTGTGGATGAATGTGTGCATCTGAGGGGTATTTGCTCTCAGTTTTACTCTTCCTCTTTTCCTTCTCTCTACTCTGCCATCTACCTTGGTCAGACACTGTGTGACCTGAATGGGCAAAAATGCAGGATAAATGGAATTGTCCAGGGAGACTGAGATTCATAACATGCATATTCAAAACACACACACACACACAAATTATGTGATTGTTACAGAATGCAGACTCAGACACTGTGAACTGTGAGCTTTATTAACAGCACTGAGAACAATGGAGAGAACGGGTGAGTATGCAGTTCAAATTGACTTTGCAGAATAGACTTCTGCAGTTTTACACTTCAAGACTTAATAATTAAGGTGCAGGCGATACCGGTTGAATGTGTGTGACCTTTGAGCCCTTAGATGGCATTGCATGAGAAACCGTCTTTCTACTTAGCTAAATACAGCCACATGGGCTCAGAAGTTCTGTGGAAAACCGTTTCCACTTAACAGTCTGCTGGAGCATCAAGGGAATGCCACTAGAATCTCTGTCATCTCAAGGAGAAATATTTACATCAGTTATATGTGGAGATGCTAGCTCACTCTGCACATGCTAAAACAGAGTGGTTTCTAGCAAGGCTGTAGTACTCGCTGGTATTCGGACACAGACTTGTCTCGTCTCGGCCACTGGTCTCGCCAATTATGGCTTTTGGTCTCGAATCCAAGTCAAACATTTTTGTATGTGTGTTCATTTATTACTAGTCTATCAGGGTAACGTTAACTTAGAAAATGCCAAAATTAACCGACCAAGTGCTTACTACAACGGAGCACGTCTTCTCATGCTGTTACTATTGTTACTGGGTGTTGTGCACAATTCTAAACATTCCCGCTGGTCTCCCATAACGCGGGATGTTCCCGCAATCGTAATTCACACAGATTCTAAAATCAAATCATTCTTTTAATAACTATCTGCCAGACGCAATTTCACAAACAGTGTGAGTGTTCAGCGATGCCGCGTCTTCTCTTCTCTCAAAATGTGTTGTGGAAGCGCATCAAGTGCTGCCGCGATGATACACACTCTCGTTCAGGAGTCGGGACATGACGGAATATTCACTTGCACAATCGGGCCAGCAGTGCATCGTGAATAAAGTTTACTATTTGCACGTCTTTTTAAGTTTAAAGGAGAACTCCGGCCAAGACATTGAGAACTTTGTAAGTGTACAGACCGTTTAATAATAAGATGCGTTATTAAAGACAGTTTACTTCATGTATACAGACAGGAGCCATCTTAGAATATAGTTCTCATAAGTCAAACCACGAACGTCGTGCTGAGTGATCTGAACTGTATGAAGTTCAGCGAACTTCTGAACTGTATGAACGGCGTTCGGGGATCGACTTATCGAGACTATATTCTAAGATGGCTCCCGTCTGTATACATGAAGTAAACTGTCTTTAATAACGTATCTTCTCATTAAACGGTCTGTACTCTTACAAAGTTCTCAATGCTTCGTTTTGCATGTATAGACACTCATTATGTTATTGCGTTAGTGTGGGGCTATTTTGAGCCTTGTTAGTGGTATAAACTAGCGATTTCTTTTTACTGAGTCAATGCCCCAGTGCTAGCATTATACGCTAAAACAGTTTTTAGAGATAAAACTCTTTACATTCGATTATCATGAAAACAAAACTCAGAGAACGATTGACTAGGTACCGATGTTGTATTAGACCAAAGGTTCATTGTTCGCGGAGTTCTCCTTTAAACTCTGGGATGATTTCTGCGCACATTCATAGAAAATCCACCTCAAGAACAGCTGGCCAGTAAGAAAAGTATATTTTTCACGGATTAGTTATATTGCTTTAACACTCAAAACTGTGTCAATTTCGGTCTTTGTGAGTATACTCTAAACATAGTCGGTTTTGTCTTTAATAAGCATAAAACGCATGCCAGTATAATGAACACAGAATCCGTGCACTAGCTCTTAGAGTGGCAGCAACCATATGTGCGGTCATTAATTTTGTCGTCAAAACAAGAAAAGAGAGCTTTAAGTTAAAGGAATCAGGATTGATAGCCTATGTGTTTAATTTATTTAGGACTAAAATACTATCCAGTGTAATTTTCCATTTGATTACTTTATTCAGTTTCTGTCTATGAAAACTAGTGCTGGACCTATTCAAAAACTTTTCTCTTTATTTGTCTTTATTTATATCTTTATTCTATTGTATTTATTTGTGCAACTTTTTTCCAATTTAATTGAACAATTTAAATCAAGCCTTGTGTTGTGTAAATTTTTAACAACATTACCTCCATTGTAAAAAAGGCAACGAGCACAAACATTTAGGCAAAATAATATTTTTTTTGTTTGGGCAAAAACGAAATTCAGGCCCTGAAGACTTTTTTTTTTCCGTTTCCTGTCCTGGACTCCGGTCTCTAACTCTGGACTCGGTCTTGACTTGGACTCAAACCTCATTGGACTCGGTCTTGACTTGGACTTCGAACTTCATTGGACTCGGCTTGACTTGGACTCAGCTAGTCTGGTCTTGGATTCGAACAAAGGTGGTCTTGACTACAGCCCTAGTTTCTAGTCTACACCATAGAAGGGATGTGTTTCACTGCCTGCCAGCAGTCCAGATCTGTCTCTTATTGAAAATGTATGACACTCCCTGAAGAGGAGAATTAGACAACGAAGACCACAGTCTGCTGAGCAGCTGTACCCAGGTGAGATTGATCCACTTGCAAAACTTCAAAAATTAGTATCCTAAATTCCCAAACATTCAAAAAGTGTCATTAAAAGGAAATGTGATGTTGACACAGAGGTACACACTCCTCTGTCCCAACTTTTTTTAAAGTGTGTTTCAGCTATCAAAATGTATTTATATTATAAATAAAAAATAAACACTTAAAGGGGGCATATCATGCTAAATCCACTTTTTTTAGCCCTTAAATGCATTTTGTTGTATTGTTGTAGTGTTTATAAGTGCAGAAAAAATGAAATTATTCTCTTTCAGGTGCTTCTTTTATATTGTTATTTTCTGTTTTGGTCATATTTTGCAACCTGTTCAGATTTTTCTGTTCTCTATGTTTTTTTCGAACAATTACGTCACAGTATTTGCAGAACTGACAAATAAGGACACTCAGTACCGGCCCAACACTTCGAGCAATCCGCCATCATTCATTTCTTCGCTTCCAATTTTGTTTTCCAAGCTCAATGATGCATAAGTTACGAGGGCAAGTCAAAATGTTCGGTTGTTGGATTTAGTGACCCGAAGCACTTCAAGGTTTCCAACTTCAACAACCTCCGCCAGTATAAAGAAGGGTTTGCCGATCGACTTCGTCTAATTAGAGGGGTAAATTCCGTCTTATCTAAATAACATTAATAAAAATAAAGTACTTTACTTTCTTAAAACACATGGTGGTCATGGTTTAGCAGTACCTTTGTCTTTCTTTGTTTTTGTTTTAAAGTAACCTTACACTTCTGCAGTATAATTGTTCTCATTCATTTTCAATGGAAACTGGCTTCTCTTAGCTGCAAGGAGCGTCGAATCATTGACGTCGCATTTTAGGCGTTTTGAGCGTTTTGAGTGTCAATGAGAAAGTTGAAAGAAGCTCAAATTTATAGTAATGAGCTGTGATGCTGTTCAGCGGCAAGCAGCAGGCAAAACGCCAGCAACCAGTCGAAATATAGAGATCCTTCATGCTGGCTGATTTCGGAGAAATATACAATGTAAACTTTAGTTCCTACCAAAACATTAGTTAAGTAAATGAAGAGAAGCTAATAAATCACCGTTGCTGTGATTCCTACTGGTTTCATATCATATGTGACATGACGTTGTTTGCTTAAGAGACCGCATGAGCGCTAACTTTTATTTGAAATATTTACGAACTAGGGCTGGGCGATATGGCCTAAAAATAAAATCTCCGATTTTATTTTTTTTTAATTCGATTTATCGATTTTTTTTACGATTTATTTAATCAAAAGCAAGACAAATGTAACCCCCATTTCTGAAATGAATAATAAAGAAATGAACACCCTCTAGGAATCAGTCCTAGCTTTGTAGTCTCAGACTCAAAAGGAGACAAACATTCACCTTGAGAGTATAGCACCATTTTCTAAAGCATTACCAAAACATTAAAATTGGGGGCAATTGTTATAATTTTGCCAGCATACAGAATTCAGCACTTAAGAAAAAGTATGTTTTGAGCGGTGAGGGTAGTCTCTTAAATGCTTAAATTGGCCATTGCGTTCAAGAAATCAACACATACGGTATGTCTGTGATTGGCTACATCGCTCAACGCTGCAAACATGTTATACATAGAAATCCTGGCCTGTAAATCGTTTCTATTTTGTTTCAGTTGTTCTTGATGCTTTTCTGCAACAGATGAATACAATATTTCTGAGTTTGTGGGAGTCCGCGAATCATTTTATTCTCCCGCAAACCGCACACACATAGTGATTGCATTACTGCCCGTGCTTAGCCAGTCAAATCTAGTCCCGCACCGCACTCAGTGCACGTCTCTCAAGGGCCCGGCCCGACCCGAGGATAGTGACGGGAATATCGGCCCGACCCGCTCGGGCAGAATAAGCTCTAGTTCACTCCTACGCTAAGGAGCAAACTTCCCACTCTCATGTTGTCACTTGCTGTATGCCGTTTCATGTGTGCAATGATGTCGTTGTTGTTCGCTTGCCATACTGCTGACGTGAGTGAATCTAACGCTGACGGAAACTCCGGGAGCCAAAAATGTGACATTACACAAAAACTCAGATTTACTTATTTTTAAATCGCCCGCAACAAAAAAATAATTCATTTAATAGATTTTTCGCCCAGGCCTATTTCGAACGCTCGTTTAAAGCGGGAATGCAATTAATTTGCTCATGGTGACACCGATTTTACCGTAAATAATAATAATAATAGCTAACTATTTTTTTTCCTGACCAAATGTGACCAAAATGGTTATAAAAATGCTGTCATTATAAAATGTTTCTTTATGAATGGCTTGTTTTCTTTCTGTGTATTACATTTCATGTTGTGATTCTCATCATGTGATTCTCCGTGCAACGTCAGAGCGTTCAAAGCGTCCAAAGCGTCAACAAGCTTGCCCATATTTTTTTACAAGGGTCCTTGACTGAGCGGCCAGAGCTTCTTTGATGCAAGAAGCGGCCAGAGCTTCCTTGATCAAGTTGGTGGTGGTGTGAACGTACAGTAACAAGAGAATAATCGTCTTTAAATAATGAAGACGTTGTTCTGCAGGTTCGTCGTCGTCTTTTTTAAATCGCTCGCTCTGGCTCGTACATGTAAGGCTTGATGGACAAATCTTCCGTTGTTGATATTTTTTGTTAACGTGTGAATAAAAATGTTCTTTGACGCTATTGTATATAATCGTATATATCTAATCAAACTACAAAAATGGCCGAACGGGGTGGAGTTGAAGCGAGTGTGAACTCAGCGACCTGGAGAGCGGGCGGGTTATGACACATCTCCTTTTTATTTAACACTAGAACGGCCATAACGGCCATTTTGACCATTTTGAATTTTATATCTACAATAACTTTGTTGAAAAAAATAATTAAATCCTGGTGGTACCTGACTTTTCCTAAAATTGTCTGTATTTTTATTTAAAATGCTTTTCATATAAATTAAGTTACGTAAACGTAAGGCAAAACAAAAAAAATGAACATATTTACCTATTTCGGCCATAGACGGTCATATTGACCGCACTGAATTTCGCTGTATTTTTTTTGTTAAATATCCTGCGGTTGATCGTGGTCTCTCTCAACTGTCAACAGAGGTCCGTCCGGTCACAGCGGTGTTCGCAATATAATAATTTCTACATTAACTTTTAGTTGTTGATCAGAAATAAGCAAATAGAACCGGACTACAGGATGCCCTGGAGATGCTTCAGAACTTGACGAGTGATTCGGATGCAGGGGAACAATCGGAGGTGGAAAGTGAAAGCGACGTTTCCTGGGTGCAAGTTAACATTTCCTCCTCATCAGAGAGTGATTCAGGAGTCCACATCAAGGTAAAAGAGATGGCTGCTATCATCAGACATGGCCTATCTCATGCGAGCTCCTCTGCCCTGTCCTGCGCTGTTTGTTTTGCTGAATGGACTGTTCACTAGTTCTGCTAGTCCTATTATTATTATTATTAGCCTATTTATTATTATTATCGCTTATAAAATTATTATTATCTGATCTCGATTTTCGTCTTTGAAAAAATGTGGTTGACGAAA
>JAQIUQ010003013.1:770000-873777 GCA_030378365.1 Hybognathus amarus | reverse complement strand
AAATATTAATTCATTGTATTTTATTTATTCTTTATTTGGAGATTGTCCTTGCTTTTTAATTTTGCAGTAATGTCTGAATAGAGGGAATGCATTGACGTCACTTTCCCACCGGAACAACCCCCCTCAGCCCTGACTGAGTGGCAAAAGATCTGCTGCATGACTGGATTTAATTGGGGAAACTGCGAAAATACGACTAAAACGAACAATTTTATCAATTTAAACTAAATGTTGGACTCAATATAGTGTTCCTTACAACTTACTAAAGATCCAGTGATGCATGGATATTGGCATGCAGCCAGGAATCGTGTTGCCTGACATTTATGTTTGCCTGATTTCCATACCGGGGAAATAAAAGCAATATAGACCTAAACAAAAAGCAAATTTGCTTGTGAACACTTTATATAAATACAGTATAGGTCTAAATCACTTATATCAGTGTTATATATAGCCTATATATAATCATATCGTCCAGCCCTAAAATTTTACTTTTTTTTTTTTTGGTCAGTGTTTATTAAAAAACATCCAATAATGCAGAATATGCAAAGATAAATATTTAATTGATGAGTTGTTTATATTATATATATATATATATATATATATATATATGAAGTGTTCAGATGCAAAAGCCTCTAAGTGCCATCTGAAATTTTCTTCTAAAATGATCATTTTTATCAAGCTTGTATATTTAAGTTCAGTAATTTCACTTAAATGGCAATGAAGATTACCTATTAATTGTCATTTAAGTGAAATTACTGAACTTAAATATACAAGCTTGATAAAAATTGTCATTTTAGAAGAAAATTTCAAATGGCATATAGAGGCTTTTGCATCTGAACTCTTTCATATATAACAATACAAAATATATGGGTGTGGTTTTACAGCTAAATTCAGCATATTGACGCAAAATGATCACTGCAAATCCACCTTTTGCTGACTGGAGTCCAGTTGTTTCTGTGAATTGCAGCGATCCATTTCTATAGCAGTCTGTAAAAATATACCTCCGATTTGTTTTGTTTTTTTTCAAATTTAATTGTACAGTCAATCGCAAAGCTCTTTCCCACTTATATGTGTTGTGTTTGTTTTTCACGGCATTCACACTGAAAACAAATACAGCCGCTCAGTCTTTTTGCCACTCACTGTGAGAAACTGATGGCTGAAGGTGACTGTCACACGCATACCCTCTATTTGTTATATGTTATACCATCACAGATATGAATTCATAAACACAATTTTGAGACCAAATGCTTAAAACGTTATAGCGATTATAAAATGCATTATCATGCCATCTTTGCTGTTAATCCTGTATATGAAGAGTTCAAATGCAAAAGCCTCTAAATGCCATTTTAAATTTTTCTTCTAAAATGACCATTTTTATCAAGCTTGTATATTTAAGTTCAGTAATTTCACTTAAATGACAATTAATAGGTAATCTTCATTGCCATTTAAGTGAAATTACTGAACTTAAATATACAAGCTTGATAAAAATGGTCATTTTAGAAGAAAATTTCAAATGGCACTTAAAGGCTTTTGCATCTGAACTCTTCATATACAACAGTTCTGTGTGAGGGTTGTTGAGTGACCACTAACCTTCTGTTTATTCTGTATTTTCTCTGTAATCAGCGACAGGCCATCTAAAGGACCAATCAGGCCTTTCGTCATTAGATGTATCTAAGAAGCCTCCAGGCTCTGGTGTGGTGACTCCATCCCTGACCCCTCTCCCGCTGCCCAGAAAACCTGAAAGCGTTGTGTCCATTACTAGCCAGTGCAGCTACAGCAGCACAATTGTACATGTGGGAGACAAGAAAGGTAAATTGATTTATTCCTGTCTGTCTCGGTCTCTGTCTCTGTCTGTCTTCCCTGTCTGTCTATTTTTATAAATAATGTTTCTGTTCCAAAACCTAGTGAGCTGCCTTGATGTCTACGTAGGAAATTCCCTATATGCTACCTATGCAGCTCACTAGGTTTTGGATCCGTTTATCTGTATTAGAGCTGTGTATGTTTTCTCTGTTCCTTGGTAAAACACCTTTTTTGTTTTAGTCGTATCCTCAACAAGACACATCTCTGCAAAGCAAGAATTCTCTTCCAAACTTCACTTGCAAAGTTAGTAAAATCTTACCATGGGGACAAAAAATTTATTGGAAAGCCTTTTGATTGAATTGATGAGTAAATCAGCCATGCAGGACTCCACAAATTGGAGCATCCTGACTTGCATTTTCCCCATGTTCCCATCCCATCATGCATGAGATGCACTTGAGAAATCTCCGAGGCAGCTCGTAAAACAAGTGCCGGCCGTGTCACCTGTAAGAGAACGCTGCACTCATTGTCGAGTTAAACGTCTTTTTTTTTTTTTTTGTTCTTTGTAGAGATCATTGAAGACGTCCCCAGCGCTGAAGGCACTGAAGGTCAGGTTCTCGCTGTCCCTCCGGCCGCACTCTCGCCCCATAATCCAGAGCGAGAGGCTTACAGGAAACTGGGCCTGACCAAGCAGGTTCTGGCGGCACACACCCAGAAGGAAGAGCAGATGTTCCTCAGCCGCTTCAGGGAGCTGCGAGGTGTGCATGCTTTTAAAGCCGACTGCTCCCTCTATCTGGAGAGACAGAAAGGACAAGCTACATCTGAGGGTAAGGAAGGATTTAAATCTTAAAGGAAGGTTCTTGTGTTCTCAGAAATGTTCCATTTGCTAATCAAATTGTGTATAACATCAGAATAGAGAATTGTGTAGGGCTTGCACAAAATAAAACCAAATTTAGTGTGATTATAAAATCATAAAGACTGTCATCTAATTGAGATAAATGCACTGTGTGTTTCAGAGTAAAGCACTGCACTGTGTTCTTTTACATGCGAGCAGCTTGTGATTCTGTGTTTCAGTGTCTCAAAGCAGCTGTTCTGCTGTAAATTTGAGTGGCTTATGTGCATTTGAGTATGAAACGTGATGTTGATCTTCCCACACTTGTAATGAGAAGCGCTTATAATCAGGGCTGTAGTACTCGAGTCCGGTCTTGGACTCGAGTCAAACTTGAGTTCCGTTTTTCTATGGTCTCGGACTTGTCTCGGACTCGCTGGTATTTGGACTCGGACTTGTCTCGGTCTCGGCCACTGGTCTTGCCAAATATGGCGTTTGGTCTCGGCCGAGTCCAACATTTTGTATGCGTGTTCATTCATTACTAGCCTATCAGGGTAACGTTAACTTAGAAAATGCCCAAATTAACCGACCAAGTGCTCACTCCAACGGAGCGCGTCTTCTCATGCTGTTACTATAGTTACTGGGTGTTGCGCACAATTCTAATGATTCCCGCAGGTCTCCCATTTATAATGCTGGGATATTCCCGCAACGTAATCCACACAGATTATAAAATCAAATCATTCTTTTAATAACTATCTGCCAGACGCAATTTCACAAACAGCGTGATTGTTCAGCGGTGCCGCGTCTTCTCTTCTCTCAAAATGTGTTGTGGCAAGGCAAGCATCAAGCGCTGCCGCGATAATGCACATCTGACGTTAGGAGTCGGGACATGACGGAATATTCACAGCACAATCGGGCCAGCAGTGCATCGTAGGGCTGTCAACTTTAGTCGTTTAGTCGACTAATCAGCTTCGATGCCGTCTTGGTCGACTGAAATTCTTATTGGTTGACCAGTCGCATTTTTTTTTTTTTGCCAATAGAAATACATTTTCAATGATTTACTCCCTGATATTTATTCCTTTATAAAGCAGTTATTTATTACTGTATTCTAAATATAATTAGCCTATGTTTTATCCCCAACTTTAAATGCTTTTAGGCTATTTCTTGTAACTGCGCCACAGTTTAGCGCACACACATAACACACTCGGGAAACCGCACCTACTGGCTGCGCTGCTGCTCGCGCTCAGTAAGGGATGTACTGGTAGGTGGTTTTGCTGTATTCATTCAGTTCACGCTACTTTCAGTCGACAGAATGTCCAAGAAATCTAAATCTTTTGTCTGGCTACATGTTTGTGGAGGTAGGCGACGGTGGCGAACGCGTTGCTCCATTATGAGCGCGCACATCGCGTGCCTATTTGAAATCAAACTTGAGCGCGCAAAAGACGTGAGCAGCTCTTTTAACGGCTTTATCATACTGACTCAATAGATTGTTTTCTTAATAGGTTTTTATTTGTACACTTGACTCATTTGAAAGTAGCCTAAATAATGTAACAAAACGAAATTAAACTTATATGCTATCTTACAACACAGCCTAGATTTCAGATAGTTTTTTAGGCTATTTTGTCTGTTGTTTTAAGACGCCTAACAGATCGGCTGGACAAAAGTTAACCCATAGCTTTGTAAGTAAAGAAGAATACAGCCTGTATAAACGAGAGCTTTTGTTAGGATTTTTCATTATGTGGCAGATAGCAGTTATATTATTTTGTAGCGTGTGGTGTGATCAGGTGCGCGATTGTGACTGTCACTATAGACCAAGGACAGAGCTCCTCACTTGCAGTTAAACAAATCACTTAATTTTCAAAGAATTGTATTATTATTATAGTTTTATTTATTTTCTATGTTTTTTCGTTGTTGTTTTATAAATGCTCTATGACAATTGTTTAAAAAATGTTCAATCAAAACATCCGTTTTTTTTTTTTTTTTTTTTTCTTTTAGTCTAGTCGTCGCGCAGGACAAGACCTTGGTCGACTTAAGGATTTTCTTTGGTTGATTACAGCCCTAGTGCATCGTGAATGAAGTTTACCATTTGCACGTCTTTTTAGTCTCTACCAGTTTAAACATTAAAGCGATTTAAACTAATCAGTGCTCGCGCGCTCTCTGGGATGATTTTCTGCGCGCATTCATAGAAAATCCACCTCAAGAACAGCTGGCCAGTAACAAAAGTTATTTTTCACAGATTATATTGCTTTAACACACAAAACTGTGTCTATTTCGGTCTTTGTGAGTATAATAGTCTAAACATAGTACGTTTTGTCTTTAATAAGCATAAAACGCATGCCAGTGTAATGAACACAGGATCCGTGCTCTAGCTCTTAAAGTGACAGCAAACATACAGTATGTGTCGGTCAATAATTTTGTCGTCAAAACAATAAAAGAGAGCTTTAAGTTAAAGTAATCAGGATTAATAGCCTATGTATTTAATTTATTCAGGACTAAAATACTATCCAGTGTTATTTTCCATTTGATTTCTTTATTCAGTTTCTGTCTGAATAATAGTGTTAGACCTATTCAAAAACTTTTCTCTTTATTTGTATCTTTATTCTATTGTTTTTATTTGTGCAACTTTTTTCAATTTTATTGAACAATTTAAATCAAGCTTCGTGTTGTGTAAGTTCTTAACAACATTACCCCATTGTAAAAATGCAATGAGCGCAAACATTCAGGCAAGATAAAGAATAATTTTGTTTGGCAAAAATTAAGGTTTTTTTTTTTTAAGTCACAGTAGTTAAATCTGTATCTGTATTGCATGTTCAAACTTTAAAATCATTCATATTATCTGGATAATAGATTTTTTCTCTGGAAGTATGTAGGATTGGAAATTTTAGAGAAATTCTAAATTAATGCATTACAATTTTACTAAACCCATTATATTTTAGTCATCTAAATTGTTTGAGTTATCTAACAGCTAAGGATGATTGATAATAACAAAGTACAGAAACAACATTTTTAATTTGGGACGGTTGACATTCACTTTAGGACGGTTCAAATGGTTTTTTAGGACGGTTCCAGGACGGAGGTGAAAAAAGTTAGTCTGGAGCCCTGATTTGTGCCTTTAGTAATTATATATTTTTTATTTTCAAATGGTTAAATAAAACAATTCCAGTGGATTTTTCTATGGTACCATAAAATTTAACTAGTGCTGTTACTATACCAAGTCTGCACCAGTCTCAATAAGATCACCTAGACAAACCAACATTTAGACTATTTAGTCTTCTATTTTGTCAGAACTTGAGAACCCCTACACCACAAATTTCCCAAAAGTTTTAGTTTTTTTTTTTAAATCTACTTTACATTATAGAATGTGTATACGTGTGCCTGTTGATTTGGTATATGGGAAAGACTTATGATCTCAGTGGATCAACTTGTTTTGAACCTGGAAAAGCTCTTTAAAAATACAGAAGCAAATGATAGGAAACTCTGTATAGCAGTTTGGGCACTTACTTGCTAGTTTGGCCTGCAGACCGGAGGGCCCAGGCTTGGAGGAGGTCTCAGCCTTGGCCGATCCCGGCAGGGACAGTTTGGGCTTTGGCAGGTTGACTTTGGAATTGAATCGGGACGTCCAGTCAAACTTGGAGGAGCCGGCAGCCTTGTTTTGCTCTTTATCCCGACTGCTCCTACGGGGGGAAGGTGAGGAAGCGGAACGTGCACCGCCGCGCTTTGCTCTGGTCCTTGCCCTGCTTTAGCCGGGCACCCTGAGGGCACAGCTGTTGGCGCCTGTGGCGGCCGAGGAGGAAGAGGAAGAGGAGGATGAGGAAGAGGCACAGGAAGAGGAGGAGTCAGTCACGGTGCTACACCCAGCTTTGGCTGAGGCGGCCGATTTGGACGCCAGCTTGGTGGGTTTGGCTGCCCGGCTGGCCTCGGCTGCGGGGTGGCAGGGGGGCTGCCGCGCTGGCTCGAGCTGGGGAGGGAGGATGAAGAGGACGACAACGAAGAGGCGTCTGCCTTCTTGCGCTTTTGAGAGGGGGTGCTCGAGACCCCACTGGGGCCAGGGTAGGACACGCTCTTCTTGCTCAGGGCTCTGGCAGGAGCCGGCTCGGCTGCTAAACGTCTCTTTTGGACTTGGTGCTGACAGATGCAGGAGCCTTCTTCGGCTCTGTAACTTCAGGTGAGGTTGCGGGGGCCGATGGCCCACTGGCTGAACTTTCCAAAAGGTGGCTGGACACTGCTTTGGGCCGCTTGGCCGGGCTGGGCGAAAAGGTGATGCTGAGATCTGTTGCGGAGCTGCGTTTGAGAGCGCGGGTGCTGCTGCCCTCCCGTCTCCCTTGCTGGCCTGAGGTTCCTGCTGCTTCTAAATCTGGATCTGGGATCGAGTGCTGAACCCACAGATAGAGAGAGGCTGTTCCTGTAAAAACAAACAGAAAGGGGAAGGACTTCAATACCCAAGAAGAAGCAGCATGGTGAACTTGCGTCACAAAAGACCCACACACAATACAGGAGGAAAAAGGAATACCTTCGAGAAGCGTTGCCGCGGGCGGAGCCGACAGCAGAGCTGGGCGGGGCTTTGGAAGCCTTAGAATTAGATCTTCTACTTTCAGGTGGGAAATTTGCTTTTTGGTTTACTTGCTCTGGCTGCAACCTGGAGAGGTTGGGAATTAAACAGCAGAGAGCAGTGTGGGATGGATGGGCAGTAGATGAGGAACACCTCAAATTCAATTTCACAAGCTCACTATTTTTCCAGCCCTACTCTCAGCACTTCCTACACACCCGTCAGCCCAATGGTGAAGACAAAAAGCGATCATTATAAGTTTCTAGCTAGACATTTCTCATAAGTGAAGAGCATCACCTTTGATGAGTTGGGCAGCTAAACTATAAGCCATTGGCTGAGCCACTAAAGGATATAAAGTTATAAATATAAACTTATTCGAAAAGATGAGACAAAAAGAAAGCCCACGTGTCTGTATCAGGCCTAAATGAGACACTCCGCAAGTTATGTTTGTTTTATAAAATCACAGACACACTCGCTCTCGCGCACAGACACACTTGGTATCTCTCGCACACTTTCTTAACCATTAGCCCCAGTGCACGAGTGCTCTGGACACTCGGTCTCTCTCGTGCACTGGGGCTCATGGTTAAGGTACTTTAAGGCTTTAATTTTCCCTTAATTGCTTGAGTTTCCTTGTATGCATTGCAACAAAGTCCTTAGTAACCCTTTAGCCCTTAAAGAATTAAGAGATCGAAACAGGTCCCTTAAATTATCTGATGAACTCAAAACAAGGATGGATAATTGCATTTAAATTGAGCGGGAAGAAGAACCAATGTACATTTTCAAAATAAGCCAGTGGAAATTATGGTGTGAAACAGTGTGCGTTGTCAAAATAAAATTGAATGAACACCGTTTTCAAATATTTTCATCACTTTCACTGCCAGGCTGTTGTCTTGTGTCCAAGAGTGACTGATTATAGTGGCGGGCTAGGGTTTTTTTTCCCCTTTTTGTTCTTGGTCTGGTTTAGATTTCTTGTAGCCTACTGTAAAACCGGTTAGTACACAAGACTAGGTGTCAAGCCGTGTCACTTCTATGACACCGAAGGCGTCATTCTGTACTGTCGCTCAAGTGCAAGGCTGAATTTTTTTTTTTTAAATTGGTAAATTTGATTAAACGCGCGAGTACAATAACAATGAGTTGGATAATGAATATTAATGGAAAACTATGCGAGTGGTGTGGCAGGATTTTGAGCATCCACTGGTGTCATATAGAGAAACAATGCTCTTGAATTTTATGATGCTTTGTGTCATCCGTCAGACCGCCTTTAATTATCTCCACAACTAAGATATTGTAGTAAAGCTGTATAGTTTAGTAAATGTTAAACTGGTTCAAAAGTCATTGGTCCATATGTTCTGTTTATTGTGGTAGATAGATTAGTAACTACTTCTCCATTGCCATGTTTTGCCAGAAACTATCGTGAAACGCTTAGTAAACACTGAGGTAAGGATGACAAGTTACGAAGTTTGTACACACGTGTTACAGTTATACACGCATGCATTTGTTGACAGAGTCGATACCCCGAACTCTGCAGAAGGAAGGAGTTCTCCCATCTTGGGCAGACTGCCAGCGTTGCATGTGAATTGTCTTCATCCCAGGTACATTGGCATATATTTCAGCATGTCATATGAATATAGTTTCATGGGCTTTATTTTTTTCAAACGTCAAAGATCACGTAGCTCACGTTTACAAGCCAGCGTCTATATAGTAACGTTAGCATATTGGCTACTGTTTTACATAATAGATATGCTAATTCAATTCAATGTTTGTGTGGTAGATAATAGCCACATCACCAATATTATAATATCAAGCTATCATAGATGAATCTGCAAATTTGAAAAATCGATTTCCATTATAGCCTGAGGCAAAGACACTCTCACCAGAAAAATAAGTAACAAACATGACTATCAGCCTGCAGACATAGGATAGTTATCCTGACCGATTATTTTGCCCGTCTAATCATATATTATTTACTTCCAAGAATGTACCCCCTACCAAAATGTACGTACGCCAGACATGAAGTTTACTTGGGGGAACGCACATTCCTACGTTAATTTCACTGTTAGTACATCTGGCAGTGAACGTGAAACTGACGTACTCTGTGTTTTTGAACTTACACAGTGTTGATACATAAGGGCCCAGGGTTTTGAAAATATATTAAGGTTGAAAAAGTTACATAGTGCTGCTTTAAAGAAAATAAGCTTTTTCCCAAATAAAGGGTACCTTTAAGTAAAACCACTTATGAGGTTTCATGCAACCAGGCCCAGAAAAAGTGACAGTAAAAACATTTATAACATTATTTTTAGTGTTGTCAAAATATACGGTACAAGTCGGTACTAAAAATTGTAAACATCACGGTTCCAAGTACCGGTGGTACCGAGTACCCGGTCAAACCTGGTTCTGGATGCGCATTCATGTTGCATCTTCTTCATGAAAGCGCTGAGACATGGCGACCGGTCTGTGTATATTAAACTGCAAAAAGACTATTTAAATATTAACCCTGCATGTTCTGTTTGTCTCTGTGTGAATGAACAGCGCAGACGCGTGGTTTCATTTAACGTTACCTACTTTAACAAGTGACGTTCGCGCTGTTTTCATTCTCTGCTGCCTCGCGATATGATGACATGATTCATGTTTCAATATCATCTCCGAAAGTCTCTTCATAAGCATTTATAGTTTTATTTGAGAAAAACTATCATCATATCATACACAGACAACAACTCAAAGGTCATCACGTCAACCCTTCTTCAGTTGAAAAGAAATTAAGGTTTTTGATGAAAACCTTCCAGGATTTTTCTCCATAATGCGCTTTACTGGTAACCAAACGGTTCTAGATGCTAAAAAAACAGTTTCAGTGCAAACTGTTCAAAGGGCTTTAAACGATTCAAAAAAAAA
Source organism: Hybognathus amarus (assembly GCA_030378365.1). Lineage (NCBI taxonomy): Eukaryota > Metazoa > Chordata > Actinopteri > Cypriniformes > Leuciscidae > Hybognathus > Hybognathus amarus. The sequence goes on along the minus strand of JAQIUQ010003013.1, from coordinate 863,719 downwards.
GTTTAAGTTTTATAAGCTCAAATGGTCGCCTTGCTCTGTTCTGTGATGCGTGTTCATGACTCTCCTGGTTCAAACTCGTTTATCAAAATGAACAAATCTTTTTTCATCTCATTCAGTTCATTCAACAAACGAAATGAATGAATTGACTCGGGAAAAGATTTGTTAAAGATGCACACAGTATTTTTTTTATATTGCACAGGTTAACATGGTTGTCACATTGGACTTAATGCATATTTGATATTGAAAAATAGTGATGCATCAATTTAAGTTACTGTTACCCATTTTTTAAAACATCTGACATTAATTTATGAACCAACTGAAAGGGTCTAAAAAAGAGGCTTAAGATAAAAAGAATAGCATTGGAAAGGTTGTGTGTAGGAAAACTGCTCAATATAAAGGCACACGTTCAAGACTTAACCTTCAGTCTGCCAAACAGTTTGTACATGCATATTGCCGATTGCACACCTCACCTTCCTGCAAGTGTGTGGTCTATTGGCTGGGCCGCGGCTGTGTTCCTCTGTGAACGGCGCAGTGACCCCCCTGGATTGGAATTAGGCCGGTTGGACATTGGCACCTCTCTCCTGAAGGGACATACCCTTTCTAGACACTACCATTCACTAGTAAGAGAGGTAAAAAGAGAGAAAAAAAGGAAGGTTAGTTGAGCTATGCAATAAATCATTTATGAACTATAAATGTATTATATAAATACAGGTATGTACAGGGTCTAAAAGGTTTTGAGCTTGTCCACCGTGGACCACTTTCAGAGGGAGTCAAAAACGCATTCAACCGTGATAGTATTTTACCTTAAAACAACAATTGAAGTTGAACAACGAATCGAGGATGAATTTATTTAGCTATTTGAGATTGCGCATCGGGCAGGGTGAAACAATTTGCGATTTTGCAAGCCCTGCAACCAAAAGATCAATTCATTCCCAACACAAATGATCCATGAATACACCAAGAACGTGATGGAGGGGTAAGCGAGAGCGAGATCAATAGGACAAAAGCTTTATATGGAGACGCTGAAGGAGAAAAGGACAAATGCTCAGGAAAACCAAACACTAATATAAATGACTTTTACACTGACCGACCAATCAAATCTGCATTTGGTGTCCATTTCCTAAGCAATGCTTGGCATTACAAAGCTTGAGGCAATTTTGAAGACAACAGCATGTTGGCCGGCATCATAACACGCAGTGAGATAAGACACATCCTGAGCATAGACAGAAGAATAGCCGGAGGGGGCCTTGGTGTCCCTCCTCAGTTCAGTGGTAATGAACAACACTCACCATCAATCACTACAACACCGCAGACACACAACCCCACCACACCTTTATCCTGCATGTATGCGAGATGGCGTCCTACAGCACCATCACTTAAGTCAGGTGCATGATTATAAGAGATAATCTAAATGAAGGACTATGACAAATGGCGTCATTGGACTCTAATGGGAATGAAAGCTCAAGGCTAGATCTACTCATGAAGTCACTTCAGTTCTAAGACAAACGACAGACCCAAAATCATCCATCAAGAATGTATAGATCCAATTTGAGCTTAAGATGTGTTGAAACATTTTAACTTGTGGGACAAGAGAGTTGATCATGTATTTTAATCAAAACTATAAGCTTGAGGTCACCCTTAATGATTTGTCCAAATTTATCCATAACACCAAATTCCAAGAGAATGTCACAAAGAATTTAAGAAATATTTATAGCGTTTAATAGTTCCATAGAAGTTGAAGCTCATTGTAGACATACCCGTATTTTTGGTATACTTGACCCTGGATTACGAAACCATTCACAAGTAGCACGGGAATATTTGTGGCAAAAGCCAACAATAAATTGTATGGGTCAAAATGATTGATTATTCATTCTTTCATGTTACAAGAAGATATTGTAAAATTCCTACCATAAATGTATAAAATATTTATTTTTGTGAGAGAATGCAGCACAATGACGAAAGTAAAAAGGGCAACCTTAAAGGCAATTTTCTCAATGTTTCGATTTTTTTACACCCTCAGATTCCAGAATTTTAAATAGTTGCAAACTTTAGCAATGACTATGATGTTCTAAATCCAACTTGGGTTAGTGGGTTGAAAAAGCTCATAAATTAATCTAAATTAATCACAATTAATCCAAACCACAATATGATTATATTTTGTCTGATGCTCTGCATGTTAAAGTGCTGCATTGGGTTCAATTACATGCGAGCAGTAAATGACCCAGTGTTTTCAGTGGCTCTGATCACAGTTAAAGGGTTAGTTCACCCAAAAATGAAAATTAAGTCATTAATCACTCACCCCCATGCTGTACCAACCCCGTAAGACCTTTGTTCATCTTCTGAACACAAATAAAGATATTTTTGATTAAATTTGAGAGCTGGATCACTCCTCCATAGGCTGCCTAAGGGACTGGCTCTTGACGGCCCATAAAGTCATTAAAGAAAATGTTTAAATATTCCATGTGCCTACAGTGGCTCAATTATAAGTTTATTAAGCGACGAGACTACTTTTTGTGCGAAAAAAAACACATAAATAACGACTTTATTCGACTATTCCATTACTTCCTTATGGGCGCATGCACGAGAACTGAGATGAGGACGTTCTTCTTCGACTACTTCTTGTTACAGACTGCTCACCGCTTAGGAGTATTACCGCCACCTACCGTATAAGATGATGATCCATATATAAGGCGCTCAGGATTATAAGGCACGCTGTCGTTTTTTTGAGAAGATTAAAGGCTTTTAAGTGCACCTTATAGTGCGGAAAATACGCTAATTGAAAAGCGTATGTACAGGGCAGATCTTCCTCTGCTTGTAAACAGAAAGTTTTGCGCTTCCAGCTATATCAGCACATCATCTTATACGGTAATATAAATATATAAATATATATAAATAGATTTCTGCCTCATTCAGAATCTCAATCAGATGGCAAACAGAAGGTATCATTTCAAACAGACGCTGGTGTCTAAAGGTACACTCTTTTCTATATACTGCTGGTTTGTTTGCTGTCTTTGTCTATTGCCTTTATTGTTGCTTGTTTACTGCAAAGTGTCCTTGACCTCTGGAAAGGCGTTATATAAATAAAACGTATATTATTATTATTATTAAAGGTAACTTGAGCTAAAAAATTGTTTTAAATGTCTTGATTGTGGAGGTTAATTGGTAATCTAATATGCTTAGCATTTCAGAGATTAATGCTTATTAATTCGCAGCAGCAATATATGACGATATATCCAGAGCAGAATTTATTGACCATATCGTCCGTCCCTATACTATAGACAATTTTAAAATAAAACTTAGAAAAGCTATTATAAAATGTTTATTAGAAAACAACAAAAATATATATAAAATCACAATTCACAACCCATCTAAATAATCTATAGAGACATCCTAAGAACATAAAACCAATCAATTTCAGCACACAAAGGCTAAATCATGTTGGCTACGTTTTGCAAAAGAAAACCATGAGCAATAAAATTTCGAAAAATGTAAAGTCCCCAAAAATTAAATAAGGTGGAATGTGTTGAAAGTAGTCTATTTAAAAATGGTGAATTTGAACATTAAAACATTTTTCTTCGGTTTTCAAATTCAAAACTCAAACTGATATGCATTCAAGCCACCAGAAAAGCTGGCAAGCAGCTTGTTAGAGAAAGGTGTTGATATGCAAAGCGAAAGTACGCTTCTAACCTTTATCTAAAGACAGTTTACAAATGTACACATTATTGTTCATCATGCATAACTGGTGCAAGACAGTTCACTGATCTGAAAGTGTTATTCTCAGAAACACTTAGAAAACAGAAACACTTATGCTAAGAAACAGTTATTCAAAATGCTTTCAAAATTGTATTATAATAATAACAACAATAAAATACTCAAGCAATGGGGTATATAATTTTGTGAACGACGGTTGTTTTAAACAGCAGAAACCCTGCTGAGCTTTGAGCGGAAATCTGTGGGTCTTGATTTTGACAAGTGCTGCAATCAAAATCTTTTGCAACCTATACATAACTGGATATTTTCATGATTGACATACAAATGAAATTAAATGATCACTTTTAGCAGAAGCAGACCAATATCAACAATATTAAACGTTTGGAGGAAAAGTGAGAATATACTGACAGCTGGAACTAACGATAATTTTTTCAAACAATTAATCAAACATTAAATGTAACGGTCTATTCAAATCTATACATCTCTATCTAACATTCGTGTCTACTTTTTATTCGTTGGCGAAAATGTCAATAGATTTTCATCATAGTTTTTGTCATTCAAAACAAGGTTTATTTAGTTATCGTCTCGCTTTTTGTCTGTGAAAAAACGTCGTTGACAAAAATATTAAACGGAAACTTTTTTACGGCAAGTTTTGCAGACAGGCGATCCGTCTTCTTCAATTACACCCTTGTTATTCTTAGTGTACGCAAAATGCTCCCACACTGCTGACTTGAGGCGTTTTTTCTGTGGTTTTTCGTCGCTGCTTAGTCCCTCTGCCATAATGACAGATGAGTACTTTAAGCTGGTGCACCGCTGGTGTAACTTTCATACCTGCAAACTCCTCAGCGAAAAAAGGTGACAGTGGGCCGGGGGCGGGCATATATAAGCCATTTTTATAAATGTCTTAAGCCTTGTATGTTTTAAATACGTTTTATTAATAAAGTAGTGCTGGGCGGTAAACGGTTCAAACCGAAAACCGGTTTATATTTTCGTCATCGATTTTGATTTTGAATAAACCGCCATACCGGTGTATTTAATTACACAACGTTCGGAACGACCGTTACGCTGCGCGACCATAGAGTGGCAGTGCGCGACACTGTTTCAGACGGACCCTTTACCCGTTGCACTACTGAGCACCGACGAGGGTAAACAAACAGCAGCGCTCTGTTACGTTACATGGGCGATGGATGCTGAAGAATTAGTACAACATGACAGTGATGACACCGAAGAAGAACTAAAAAAAAGAGGCCAAAAAGAGGAGCCGGGACTGTTGTTTGCAGGTTTTTTTGTTTTCCAAAAATCCAACGTCGAACAAACAACCATTATGTAAGTGCTGTCGGGCTAAATTCTCCGCTGGGGAGAATGACCCGGCAACACAAGCAAATTGCTCCAGCGCCTTAGCCGCAAACATGTCTTGGAATATCAAGAATGTATTAAATCAGCCGTGGATTCAGCCGCGGATTTAGCGCCCTCCACATCAGCATGTAACACAGGGAAAGCTAAAAGAAAAGTCGAGCCAAATATTGTTTCCATTATACAGGATAATCCTGTGTGCCAAGTAAGTTAGCACTTTATATTTATTTTATGTTTGTTCTGGTTTCGAAGCAATACTTTTGAAGGAATAACTAATGCAAGTTGCATAATTTTGTTTTAATTTCTTTAATAGACCTCAAAAGCAATGCAAGACAAGATTTCCTTTTATATTTACTCTGAATGCACGTAATGTTCCTGGATTTGTACTTGAACTAGCAAAAGTATTCCAAGTTGTTCTAATTGTGTTGTTTAAAATAAAAGTTCTGTATTTTGACTGCCGTTGTCTTTGCATTTTGATTCCAGCATCATTTTCTGGGGCCATGCAAACCTGTATTACTAGTGTGGAATTATTCTTACAATATTCACTAATGACAGTAAAATAGACCATCCTAAGTCAATTTACTGCAGTAATTCCTTCTTAACCAGTAGAAAATGCATTGAACACCTGACTATGCATAAAAAAAATAAATAAAATAAAACTTGAACCGAACGAAAACCGTTATGATTTTGAAAAAAACCGTGATATCAATTTTTGGTCAAACGCCCAGCACTATAATAAAGGCATAAAACCAGTTTATTTATAGTGCACTGATAGTAGTTTCATATAATTAGTTCATTAATTAAACTAATAAAAAGACAAAAAGATTTTGAGATATGTTTGGTAATTTTACCTGAATTTATTTAAAGTTAATTTGCTATATTTCAGATCAATATATTTGTTTTTCCTTCATTTTAATTAACCCTAACTGTATTCTCATCAGAATTATCAATAATTCCCTATAAAATAATACTACAAACACTGGAAAATAAACAGATTAGTGCTCTGTTTTGAGAACAAGAAATGAAAACCAATGGAACTCTGTAACGGCCACTAAGTGTTCAGTAGTGTTCATGACATGTTGATATGCCTTTAAGATGACTTCTTCTATGGCGTTCGTTATTGTATGCGTGATGTTGTTATGTGAGCACGCGCACGCTCAGTGAGAGTGAGAATGCTCGCGCAAAGAGGAAGATGACGATCTATCGCGGGCTGTTTTATAATGTGTTTACTTCCACTTTGATTTGTAGCGTTTTATTATACGTTTGATTTGTAGCGTTGGAGTATTTTCTTCAACCTGTTAACAACCGCTCTTTCAACATGTATGTGAAGAGTGTGCTTAACTGAAAGAAAGCAACTATAAAAGGACTCGTGGAACTACCAGTTCGTTTGCCCTGTCTTTCCTATTCTTCATCTGGGCAGACGTACAACACACGGACTGTTTCAAACAGGGGTTGGATACATATGTTTTGCTCTTAAAACTGTTTTAATGCACGTATAGGCCTACACAAATATAAGTAAACACTCTGCAGACTGAACGTTGTCCTGTATGAACAAAATGACGGATGTTTTTATGTCTCCACTGTTCGATCGCGACCTTGTCTCTGTGCACCTAACCCCCTCCACCCCCAAATAAAAAACTCTCTCGGTTCTACGTGATTCACGTAAATGACCCAATTGACCAAGAAAACGGCGATTTTCGCCGAAAAGCAACAAGTTTGCAGGTATGTTAGAAGAACCACTGTGCAAGTGTGCAGAACCGTGGGTGAAAGAACGGTACGGTTCGATTCTTTACCGCGAACCATAACACCCCTAACATTCGACTAATAATAGGAAAAATTGTATTGAAGATAATTTTGCCCTATCGCCATATTGGCCAGCCCTACTGACAGAGGTTCATATGAGGCTATTGAATAACTTTTGTGGATAAAATAAAAGCCTACATTGCAACATTGGTCTAGTATAGGGGGTTGTGAGATGGGGGGTGGGGATTTATAGACTCTTAGCCTGGATACATTTTTCTCAGGGCAAATGTCATTTTAAACATGGATGCTCCAGCCACTAAACATGAATCCTTGAAGGAGAGTGACATTTAAGAGTGGAAGTTAAGGCAAGTAAAAAGTTCTCCTTTTTCATTTCCAGAAGGGAAATGAGACATACAACTGGACAAATTCATCCAGACACACATGCACAAACATTTCGAACAGAAAATTTAAGTGATAGTCCCAAGCGGCAACATTCTAATCTGAAAGATGAAGCCTACCCGGAAGTGCGATAAACTGCAATACATCTAAAATCCACTAGAGGCCGGTCCCAAAAGGGAGCAAATATCCATAGACGTCATGTTAAAATCTCCGTTTTCACAGCATAAATTCATATGTTTACAGTTTTTCGTTAGTTTAGATCATGTATTTAGATATAAAATGTATGTAAATAAGGGCGGTTAACTTTGATTGACAGCTGATAACGAGGCTGCGCCGAGTGAATTTGACGTCTCGGCCATGATCTGACACAACACATAATACCACCTCTGTATCCTTTCTGAAACTTTTGTATTTTGTATTTTCCAGTATGGCGCTGCCCATACCCCCCATAAACAGCCTCAAACGCATTCTTTAGAGAGTCTATGGGTGACGTCACACGATGCTTTGTCCATATATTTTACAGTCTATGGGTAGTCCAAATCTGTTGGATTTTCACATTTTCAAGGTACCTATGCACACAAATTATCACAATTCGCACATTCTTGTCTTGCTTCTTTAAAATCCTACAGTTAAAATCTCTAAAGTTCACACTGTAGAGACAGACATTTAAAAATAACCTACATAAAAACACTCCTGTTGTCTTAATTTAGGAATGTAGAGGGGGAAAAAGGGTGCCAAAGTTTGCTATAGCATCCCACTCTTAAACTGTCAAATAACTTGCTGAAGGCATCATGTAATCACTGCAGTGCAATATCAAAGTAGGGTGGGAAAAAAAAATCGATTTTCGATGCATCGCGATGCGGACGTGGACGATCCTGAATCGATTCACAAATATCCCAAAATCGAGTTTCAAAAAAAATAAAAATAAAATGTATATATATATATATATATATATATATATATATATATATATATATATATATAGATTTATTTATAATAACGTAATTTTGACGGAACGCGAAGACGGAAGTGCAGTGACCGGACCGTCTGACGCGTGCACATAACAGAGACGCGATGGCGCGCGAGATCCAAACACCCTCCTCGTTAGGTTAAAAGCTGACGTGTGGAAATATTTTGGCTTCTGAAGTTGAAGGGGAAAGGAACTGGGCAAGAGCCACGCTAGTTGTAAGCTTTGTAGAATAAAACTAACGACGGAAACACGACAAATATGACAAGCCATATGACACGTTTCCAGCCAGAGGAGGAAAAACACTCGGCTGTACCGGTCGTTATAATATTAATTTACTACAAGTAAGTTAAAGTTATGCTCCTAGTTCAGGCACACGTTTATTTTCCTGTTGGTTCTTTGGAATGCTAATAAAATATATTGTACGTTAATTCTTTATGGGTCATTACTTTGTACATTTAAAGGGAAGTATTTATAGTCACACACACAAAATATTCAGATAATCCAATTTGTAACATTATAAATGTCTGAATAAAAGTATAGATTTCTTTTTTCTTTCTCCCAAAAAATTTAAGAAAAATTCTTACCGACTCCAAACTTTTAAACTGTATTATTTAATGTTACAAAAGCTTTCTATTTCAGATAAATGCTGTTCTTTTGAATTTCTGGGTGATTCTCTGAATCAGGTGCCCTTCAAGCCCCACAAACTTGCTTCAAAGATTTTCAATTGAAGGAAATCACAAAATGCATTTTAATGCTGTCAATTAATAGACCCAGATGCCTTTGCATTATAATGCAACACAATTGTTCAAAAAATTATTTAAAGATAATGGTTTGCCTAAGTAGTAGACAACAAGCATGTTTGCATGTCTTCACTAACCATCATTACATTTTCATTGAATATCAAACAAATAAACAGTGAAATTAATACCAAAATGTTGCTGCTGCTAATATAATCATATGTTGGTCTAGTGTATTTTTGTTTACTGTTGTAAAATGGAAAATCAATAATCGCTAATTGAGAATCGTTAATAATCGAAAATCGACTGTAATCGAATCGGACTTCAATAATCGTAATCGAATCGAAAAATCAAACAGATTAACCACCCCTATATCAAAGGCAATATTTTACAACCAATAGGCCCGGAGACTCAGACGTAACAAACTTAACTTCCCCAAGGACTTAAACCGTTTATTCTATTACACAATTATGTTGAAGAACAGAGCAACAAACCACAGGTAACAAACAATGACGTAATGATAACCAACAAATTAAGTAATCATTACATCCATCTTGTGTGGTACATGTCACGATTACCATTTTTTGGTTTCCTGTATAATTTTACTAGCCTAGATGCCAGCCCGAACCCCACCCACAACATTTTTTGGCTGGGAAGTTAGGTCTGCACTCGATCCATTGAGGACTAATTATGATCTGTTCAGAAATGGTCTGGCCAATCAAATTGCCAGAACAGGCGTTATACAATGATGGACAGATGATTCTGCAGTTACGTAATCATCACGTTCATCAAATGGCGCTTTTCCACAACACAGTACCAGCTCGACTCAAATCTGTAATTAATGTAATTTTTACAAAATACTATTTTAAAAAAAAATAACTTAAGTATTCATAATTTTATATATGGATTAGTACAATTAATGCAACATACTTCAATGGAATTATAATCATGTTAGGATGAATTATAACTTCTTGACATGATTATAAGGCCGTAAAGAGTAAGTGCTTTTAGTGCATGTGTCATTTCAGTTGTTTCTGAACAAATTTGATTATGAAATTTTGGCTGAATCGTGATTTGTTCTTAAAATCATTCAAAAATCATGCATCGTTGCACATTTCACGCACACACGTGTGTACAGATGCTTAGTGAATGAGACCCATTGTCTTTAAATAACCTGTGACTGTGATATTCATTTTTTTTGCCTCCAACTCATATTTTGCTGCCTGCTGTGCTCTACGCACCGTCACTTGGCTGAGAACGCCCTCTGTCATTTTTTTCTCACATATGCATGTGAGAGAGAGAGAGGTTTACACATGCCACGAGGAGAATTGACGCAGGGCTCGACAATAGGGACTGCACAATGGCCAAGAGTTGACAGAATGGTCAGTCACTGTCCTGAACGGGCCAGTGCTACATCGACATAAAAATGTATCATTTGCACGTTTTTAAGTCTTGCCAATTTTATTCACTCAAGCGCAAGAAGACCTGAAAGAACTCAATTTGGCACTCAGGCGCTGTATGAGAAGAATTGCACGCACAGAAAGCCGTGACTGACAACATGCAAATACAGAATAGAGTTCTCTTTCAGGTTTTGTACTTGAATCGACAATTTCACACAAAAATGATTTCAAAATCCCTGTCTAGTAGTTAGTAAGTGAATGTAAAAAGTCAGAAAGACAAAACACGTGTATAACAGTATCAGTATGTTCAGGATCCATGCATGATGTCTAAAAGTAACAGCAGTCAAAGACTCAGCACAAAAAACAACAAAGAAAACAAAAAGATCACTGCTCTTGACAAAAAAAACATTTGTAACAAAGATTTATCGATATTTCATGTCACGATTCGATACATATCACGATACTGAACTCTCAATACGATATTATTGCAATACTCCAAGACATCTGGTAAAAGATTAACAAAAAATGTACTGTTGATTAAAATGCTAAATCTGATATTACATTGTAGGATTAAATGAATAGGCTTTGACTTGGTGCTTGTAACCCAAGGACAATGGTGACACCAGAATAACAATATTCATGATTCTGAAGATGAAATTACTGAGTTATTGTAGATGAATATGCTTGCACGCTTTCACTGACTAGATATATTTAAAATAATGTCAGACACTTTTTACTGGTAACATCAGACATTTGGCATTTTCAGGACCCAAAAATACCCCTCATTGCATTATTACACATTATATATAGTTGTTCAATGTAGTACTGGCACTAAAACTCTGAAAACTTGAATTTTTCCACTCACAGTAATTTTTATTTATTTTTTGGGGGGGGACTATCCACAATACATATCGTCACTATCCGCAATACGTATAGTTGCATGTTTGCATTGTTATATATTGTGGAACGATATATTGTTACACCCCTATTATTTTGGATATTTTTTTACCCAAAAAAAGCTACAGAGTACGGACTGCAGCTTTAAATACGACTCTCCCTACAATTTTGCTTGCTTGGTACTACCGCTGGGAGGAGAAGCAAATGGTTTTAATTACTTTACCCTTGTTATAACTGACACATGATCAGCTCAAGTAAACAAAAAATGTTCCTGAAGCCAGCTGAGATACTGTCCTGCCCTTCAATGAGTCCAAAATAAATAAATACTTTGACTTTTCATTTAGACGCTTCCCATTTATCTATTAGGAACTGATTGGATCATGAAAATGGTTTCAGAGGTGATTAGATTAGAGCTGGTTTTAAAAAGTACGTCAAAAAGGAAATTTGTTTCAGAAGTGGAGCAAGTCATCACATTCTAATGAAAGATAAAACTTTTTTTTTTTCTTTTAAATAATGCACTCTGATGAATCATTTACAGTTTCCTTAAAACCAGGAACTGTATAAAGGAAATGGGGTCAATTATGATTTCATGTTGACTTCAACTGGGTGCTCATTTTGAAAATATATTAAAAATGGTAATTACCTAGTGTACAGTGCTTTCCTTAGTCAGTGGGAAGACCATTAAAACACTCTTCACAGCAAGCTTGTTCATCTTGATACGTACTGAACCACTTACATTTTATCCACATACAACAAATTTAAATGCTACACATCTAAAGCACTTAAAAATCCGAAAAAAAAAGTATATATATAAAAAAACCTCCCCACGCCATAGACTATATTATGGATTTCAAGAAACTTAACTGCCAAACCAAGATTGCCAACTTCCTGTTTAACTCCAATCTTCACCACACCTGTCCAACACTGGACTTAACATGAAGGTAATAGCAAGCACTATGCGAACTTACCGGCCGTGTGCAAATGCCCCAACCAGCAGCCTAGGGTGACAAGAACGTGGACAATAATGGGGGAAGGAAGGAGGGGGAGTGAAAAAAAAGTTGATTTTAGTCAAATGTGACTAAATGATTCTATTAAATGACAAAGTAAAATCAGAGAAGAATTAAATTACAACTGCAGACTAAGGTGGCAGCCATTTTGTTTGGTAATAAAAAAAAATTATGCCAAATGTGATTCTTTGATATGCAAGACATTTTTGAAGCACTAAAACTGACTGTAATATCATAAGAAAATGGATTAGAAATACTAAATGAATAGGCTATACTTAAATCACACTCTATAACTCCTATATGACTTTAGATGAGATTATAAAATGAGGCTCTAAACACATTCAGCAAATTTGATAGGGACACATTTTAACTTAATAAACTAAGCTTGTTTCATGAATTACTACCATAATTGTGCCTCTCCCAATCACTCAATTGAAAAAGGTACAAATTATGTTCACTAATTAGGCTAGGCATTGTATATACATCCACAGATGAAGTATGCTGTTTTTCTATAAGGATAATAGTTTTTTTACGTTACATTTAACTGTGCGTCATTAATATAAACAGAGTACTTATATCCATTTCATAAATACAATAATATACCCATACATACACACGAAATTACCGTCCAAGATGTCGATGACGCGATAAAAACGGCGTCTAGGTCGTCATTTCGCGGGGTTTGTAAAGATAGCCGTTAATATTAAAATATGGTGGATTACGACAGAAGATATTATGATTTTTTTGTTCAAACGAGCCTAAGGCCTTCCTTCTCACAACGACACCACCATTAAAGCTACTTCGGCAAGCTAAGCAACGTCAACGACATTAAAACTACTAAACGTCAAATATACAACCCAAAACACAAACATTTACAGAACCGAACATGAATAGCGCTTATTTCGTCCATAACGCCAAACATTTAACAGACAGCTCAAAACATGTCAAACATACCCTGTGCAGTGAGCACACTACTGAGACTTCTAACGTTACTTCCCTAAAGATAGGGTGAACTGATGTCGACGATTAGGGGTTGAATTCCTTCGTATGACCATAAAAACAAAACAGACCCATCGTTAGATTCAATCAAGCGGAGTTTGCTGACTGGGGATTGTGCTGCTGTGTGTATTTGGACTGTTGACATGAAAATACGACATGATTATGAAGGCCGTTTTCAGCACAGGCCTGAGTCGATCCTTTGTTTATTTTGCCCAGTCCATGAAACAAACTCCAATCAACCTTGACACAGCTTACTGTCCTTACACAACCAAACCACATACAATTTCACCACACAAAAACACACATGAGTTTAGTTATTTATAAATAAACAAAATACAGCATGATAAGTTGATTTTCGCACTTCAAGGCCTTACACACCGGTCTCGCGTTTTGTGGCCCTGCATATGCGCTTTTGCCAAATCAAAACATCTGCGGTGGTTCTGGGAAAATGCTTAGACAGTTAAAACTACGTTGCTACGGTTGTTCTAAGGCACCACAGTGAACAACACACGATGGATAGAGAATTGTGAAGTTAACGAAGTCCAGGTGATTATCACGATCAGCTAATGCTAGCCCTCACGCTAGCCAAGTTAAATAAAACACTCAAATCCATCAGACTATCTAGCCACTCACAAATTAACAATATTTTAAAGACTGACAAACACCTTGCAATGGTTTTAAGGTTTGAATAAGAAAAATGGCACTGTTTTGTGTTCAGCTGTCTTTGGTGCTATCTGTTAGCACGGCTAACTGATGCTAATCTGCTGAAGGGACGAAGCGTGACAAGCGATTATCAACAAATAACAGGCATTCATTACAACAGCGCAAAAAACATAGTATAATGTGAACATTCAATACAATAACAGTAAAAAGAGGAAGACTGTACCGTCGCTGTCAGTATTTGGCCTACATATGGCAAAGCTAAAGAGCAAAGCCGGTCTCCTGTCGACGTGTATGCGGGCAAGATCAGGTCAAAGTGACTGAAGACGTAAACAAACTACCAGCACCAGCAAACAACACTAATCAACATTCACCTGAACTCGGCTGGATACAATAGACAAATCAACACTTGTGATGCATTGAAACTTCCTCATATAAATTAACCGTTAGACGTTTTGTGACATTACTAACAAATAAAGGAGAAATCGAGAGAAACTTGAATTTCATTTCTTCGTTACATTCTTGTTCTTGGGCCAAAATATTATATATTTTAATAGATCCCTATACTGTCCCATCCCTTAAAAAACTAACAAAATCACCAGAAATTGAGTCGTCATATACATTGTGCTACTCAGATGGTTATAGTGTCTGGATATTTATTTCAAAGGGTATGTAAACATGTCTCAATTCGCTCACGATATATCTCTCAAGTTATTAAAAAAGATTCGAGTGGCTTATTGTCTGTACCATCATACCAACGCCAAACAGTGACTATATAACACGAATACAAAAACAGAAACATGAAAAGGACTCGAGGGATGACAACTGGAAACCATTTTTTCTTTCGTCTGGCTTTTCTCACTCATATTACACGGCTGCTGATTCACACGAAGGGCTCCAATGCGCATAGAACGTAAGACGATGCCCGGACATTGAAGTTAAATATATATATGTGTGTATATATTAGGTGTTATTGTAATTACCTATTTGTTCCAGTGTTGTAGTAGCTGTTAGACACAGTGCAGCAGCAGCAGCAGCTTTACCTTCATCAGCTGAGCGACCTGCGAACTGCCGCATCACATCCGCTCTCACAGCACTCCGTGCTTCCGCAACGCACTACTTTCAACACTAAAGAACAACGATTATGACAGCAACCGGCGAGCCGAAGCCTTATCAACCACCACGACTACAAGAATAACGTTAGATGGAGCTATTCCGAACGGGTTGTGTCACCATTAACCCCGCGCTTTATGAGTGTATCACTAGTGCATCAGTAATGTACGTCAAGATTTCATAATATCAATCCGCCGGGTCGTGACCCCCCAACACCACCATCTTAAAAAACGTTCACCCTTACATCATTTTGTGTTAACTATTTTTAAATGATTTTAGACGTATGTGTTTCTGTCGAGCCAGATGTAAATATGTAAAAAAAAAGATAATTAAAAGAAAAAACCTTTGTGTAGAAAAATTAGCTATATATATATTTTATTATTTATATATATATATATATATATATATATATATATATATATATATATATATATATATATATATATATATATATATATATATATATATATTGTTTTATTTTTTTTGTAAAAAAAAATACCAGTTGTCATGGTAACAATTAAGCGTCCACTCCATATATGGCATCTCTGCTGCATGAAATTCTGTTTGAAAAACTGCTGGCAAGGTCCACCTCCCTCTAAAGACTTCTACCAATTGTGTATCATCACACAAAAAAAGAGCCGAGGTATTAAACAGTAGCCTACACAAAATGATAATTCAACTGAGATTATGAAGGGACAAATAGGCTATTTAAATGTGATGGTAAATTTTTGCTTTATGATATACCTGAATTGCAAAAACAGCATATTGTATGTCATGTCTGACAAGCAACTGATTATCCTGTTAAAGTCAACGTGAAACTGAAGTTTGTCTTTTCTTCCCTATTGTGATATGTATATCAGAGCAAAATGGCTTCTCGAAAAAGATACAGTGGGGCAAACAAGTATTTAGTCAGCCACTGATTGTGCAAGTTCTCCTACTTAGAATGATGAGAGAGGTCTGTAATTTTCATCGTAGGTACACTTCAACTATGAGAGACAAAATGAAAAAAAAAAAAAAAATCCAGGAAATCACATTGTAGGATGTTTAAAGAATTTATTTCGAAATTAAAGTGTTAAATAAGTATTTGGTTAATAACAAAAGTTCAACTCAATACTTTGTAACATAACCTTTGTTGGCAATGACAAAAGTGACAAATGGCAAAGTCTTCACCAGGTTTGCACACACAGTAGCTGGTATTTTGGCCCATTCCTCCATGCAGATCTCCTCTAGAGCAGTGATGTTTCGGGGCTGTCGCTGGGCAACACAGACTTTCAATTCCCTCCACAAATTTCCCATGGGGTTAAGGTCTGGAGACTGGCTAGGCCACTCCAGGACCTTGAAATGCTTTTTACGGAGCCACTCCTTCGTTGCCTGGGCGGTGTGTTTGGGATCATTGTCATGCTGGAAGATCCAGCCACGTTTCATCTTCAAGGCTGTCACTGATGAAAGGAGGTTTTGGCTTAAAATCTCACGATTCATTGCCCTGTTAATTCTTCCCTCAACACGGATCAGTTTTCCTGTCCCTTTGCAGAAAAACAGCCCCAAAGCATGATGATTCATCCCCCATGCTTCACGGTAGGTATGGTGTTCTTGGGATGCAACTCTGTATTCTTCTTCCTCCAAACACAACAAGTTTTTACCAAAAAGTTCTATTTTGGTTTCATCTGACCACATGATCCTCTCCCAGTCCTCTACTGGATCATCCATATGCTCTCTGGCAAACTTCAGATGGGCCTAGACATGTACTGGCTTAAGCAGGAGGGATGCCTGGCACTGCAGGATTAGAGTCCCTCTCGGTGTAGTGTGTTACTTATGGTAGCCTTTGTTTCTTTGGTCCCAGCTCTCTGCAGGTCATTCATCAGGTCCCTCCGTGTAGTTCTGGGATTTTTGCTCACATTCTCATGATCATTTTGAACCCACGTCATGTTTAGTGAATGCTATTCCTGATTTAGAGCAGTTAGCTGTGGTGTTTGGCACCAGGATTCTGGCATTTTGACTACCTGGAACGCTTACCTGACTGGCTGCTCCTTAAAATCCTTTCCTACATGTCCATTTAGGACATTGGCTGTCTCAGCCAAACCTCAAACAGGTTTAAGAAGGTTAGAACAATACTCTGTCCCTTTCTCTGTTTTTTTTTCTTTAAGCCAAATTAAGGTTTCATGTCTATCAATTAATATTTTACATGGTAAAATGTTGGGATTTATCTATATATTGAATCTGTTTTATTATTACTGATCATTGGTAAAGAAAACATCACTATTACTATTGCTCACAGCCCCTAACACTAAGTAGCTTATTAAAGGGATTGTTTACCCAAAAATGAAAATTCTGTCATTAATTACTCCCTTATGTCGTTCCAAACCCATCAGACTTTCAATTATCTATAGTACACAAACGAAGATCTTTTTGATGAAATCTGAGAGCTTTCTGTCCCTCCATTGACATCTACGCAACTGACACTTTGACGCTTCAAAAAGATCATAAAGAGATCGTAAAACTAATCCATATGAATTGAGCGTTTTAGTCCATTTTTTTCTGAAGAAATTGTATTGCTTTACATGATGAACAGATTTAATTTAGACTTTTATTTACAAAAACATTAATCAGTAAACATAAACAGAAGCTCAACTGAACCTGCTTGATATTCGAAAACAAACCTTATTGGTTCTTGCAGAAGCTCAAACGTGCTACGTTACACACAAGAATTAATCTCATTGGTTCTTGATGCAGCTCAACGCGCAGCGTAACATGAGAATTAATCTCATTCTTTCTTGCAGAAGCTCAAACATGCTGCGTAAAGCCCAGAACACACCAAGCCGACGGTCGGCCATCAGGCAGATTTTGTGTGTCGGCCAACAAGGCCACGGACCGTGCGTATTCCTCGGTGTGATACGCACGGTTCCGTGCCGTTGGCTGAAAATAGTCCTCGTCGGCTTTGTTTCGCCCGATTCGACATGTTGAATTGGCGTCGGGCTGTTGGGGAAAGAGAGAACTCTGATTGGCGGTACAGCTTAGTGAAAAGTCAGTGCACGAGAATAAAAGCCAATCAGCAAGCAAAGAAGTCAAAACGGTAAAGATAGAAGGCTGTTCTTATGTTACGTCTTCTTACCTGAGTGTTCCTTGGCGAATATTTCAATATTAACATGAGCGGAGTGGAATGAAGAAACTGTTTAGCAGGATTGATATTCAAAACGGTAAGCATGAGCTGCTTTGTTTACGTTATGTGTATCTGCAGCCAGCAGCGTCGGTTTTCCTTTTTGAATGACGAATATAGACTAATATATCTGCAGAAATAGACAGTTGGCTCATTACACGCAGGCGCAGAACGCACATTCTTGCTGACAGTCGCCTGTAGTTCTCTCGGTATGTTCAAGTGCAGCTTTTAACCTCGACGAGAGTGGACGAGAGGCGACAACACAGTTGGCTTTCATCAGCATTAGTTCGTTGGCGTCGGCTTGGTGTGTTCCGGGCTTAACACACAAGAATGAATCTTATTGGTTCTTGAGGAAGCTCAAATATGAATCATAGCATGAGAATTAATCTCATGGTAATCTGGTAAAATGCACTCGGGAGTAGATGGGCGTTCGGAACGATCGAAAATGCGCGAATAAAGAATCGGGGTTTGATGTTTTTAGAACCCGGGCAGTACGAAAGAGAAAAATCAATATGTCATCCAGGTAAACATATATGAACTGATCAACCATATCTCTCAGCATGTCGTTGACAAGTGCCTGGAAGACTGCTGGGGAATTGGACAGGCCGAAAGGCATGACCAAGTATTCAAAGTGCCCCCTCTGGGTGTTAAAAGCAGTCTTCCTTCCTGATGCGAACCGAATGATAAGCATTACGTAATGATATCCAACTTAGTGAAGACTAAGACATCAGCGGCAAAGGATAAGTTTTCTGTAGCGTGATGTTCTTCGAATCTCGGTAGTCAATACAAGGTCTCAGGGACCCACCCTTCTTACCCTCAAAGAAGAACCCCGCCCCGCTGGAGAAGAAGAAGGTTGGATGAACCTTAATGCTAGAGAATCAGAAATGTATTTCTCCATGGTCTACCCCTCTGGGACGGAGAGTGAGTCATAAGGCCCTGTTCCAAATCGCGCACTTCACGTGGACTTGCGGTCTCATGGACTTAAATTGCGCGTGCTCGCCGAGTCTACGAGTTCGTAGGCAGTCCCATTTGCCATTTTAACGCTCTGAAGTGTGCTCAGCAGCGCCCCTTTGTACCCTTGAAACGGTCTTCGCGAAGCCCACATAGATGCAGGCTCCACGCACTTTAACTACCCAGGAATCCTTGCGAAAGGCCAATCAGACAACAGATGGGAGGAGATTTCACTCACGGATTGTAAAGATAGAAAATTAAATGTGTAAGTATCATTATGGTTATGACATAGGCGTACATTTTACCAGTTGTACAGTCTATTCGACCTTTAGAGACCAGTGGTTGATATGTCAAACATAATAAAAGAGTGTTAAATAATACGATCGCATTATATGATTCATTACATAAATAGAACCGAATGTATTGGCTTTATTGAGTCATAAACGTATTATGAATATTGAAACCTATACATTTTCTTCAACTCATTTTCATTTTGTGTTAAATTGAACATTATGTATTATTATGTACAACTTGTTTTTATCATTTACAAAACCATGACATCTATTGTAATGCCCAGGTGGCATATACAATTATAGAACTTTAAAAGCAGGCGGCATATTTCACATGGACAAAAGATTTGAGAAAATAAAATAAACCCTGTTTTTGTACTTCTTATACTGTCTATGCAACAACCAGACCGTCTTCCTGTTTCCGGCGTGACGATTGAGTCTGTCCCAAAAATACCTCTCAATGCGCCTCGAAGACTTGCGCTAAGGGCACTATGGGTCTGCACTTCATGGCGTAACCGAAGTGTGGACTCTGAGGAAGTCCACAAGTCCGGAGTGTGCCATTTGGGACAGGGCCTAACTTGCCCTTAGGTCGAGACTTACCTGGCACTAAGTCTATGGCACAGTCGTAGGGGACGGTGTGGATGGAGTGAAGCAGCACGGGACTTACTGGACACTTCCTTCAGGTCCTGGTACTCGACGGGCATGTTAGATACACAATAAATCCCTGCCTCCTCCTGAAACAGGTACAGACGGACAAGCCAGAGACAAGACTAGAGTCATAACACAGAGTGCTCCACGCTGAAATGGAGTGTTGGCGCCAATCCACCCAGCTGGGCTTATGTTCAGTAAGCCAGGGATGGTCAAGTCTATGGGTGGTAAAGATGAGTCCATGGCATGAAAGAAATGGCATGTCTTCAGTCTGATTGCCAGAGGTGATAAGTGTGATGCGTTCTGTGGTGTGTGAAATACCAGGAAGTTCTTGTTCTATTAAGAACGTATCCTGCGGGTGAGTGAAGTCTCTGAATGAGCTTACTGTCAATGAAGTTCCCCTCTGCTCCAGTAACGCTTGACAGGTGTGAGTGCCAGTTGCCCATCTAAGTCTTACCGGGGAGGAGCATGGATGATGGTGATGAGGTCTTCTCGCCGAGATCCCACTCGATAGTAGCCTTAGATATCAGGCTTGGCCTTTTACCGGGCAGGTGTTACTGAAATGGCCGGCTCCCCACAGTACAGACAGAGTCTTTGGGATCTCCGCCTCTCCTTCTCCTCCTGGGAAAGCCGAGCCCTACCCACCTGCATGGGCTTGTGATTGTTGGTTTGGGTGATGTTTATCTCTTGCGAATCCATTCAGGTGATACTGCGTTTGTGGATCCTCCTGCTGCTTCCATAGCTGATCGGAAAGTTATGTTAGGAAACGACAAGAATACAAACTGCAGATATAAAGTCTTTAATGAAAAACCTCAGAGGCACTGGTCAGACACAAATAACACAGAGACAATGGTGATGGTCAGTGGTGATAATCCAGTCTGTGAAATGTTAAAGGGTTAGTTCACTCAAAAATGAAAATTCTGTCAGTATTTCTCACCCTCATGTTGTTCCAAACCTCTATGTGTTTATTTGTGCTGCTGAACACAAAGGAAGATATTTGGAAGAATGTTTTAATCAAACAGATCTCAATCCCCATTGACTACCATAGTAGGAAAAAATTCATACTATGGTACTTTCTGCAGTTAAACAAAGACAAAACTGAAGTCATTGCGTTTGGAAACAAAGATGAAGTCCTCAAGTTGAATGCATACCTTAATGCTAAGGGTCTGAACAACTACAAATCAAGTCAGGAATCTTGGTGTGTCTCTAGAGTCAGACCTTAGTTTCAGTAGTCATGTCAAAGCAATAACTAAATCAGCATACTATCATCTGAAAAATATTGCAAGAATTAGATGCTTTGTTTCCAGTCAAGACTTAGAGAAACTTGTGCATGCTTTCATCACCAGCAGGGTGGATTACTGGTAATGGCCTCCTCACTGGCCTTCCTAAAAAGACCATAAGACACTTGCAGCTCATACAGAACGCTGCTGCCAGGATTCTGAGCAGGACCAGAAAATATGAACACATCACACCAGTCCTCAGGTCTTTACACTGGCTGCCAGTTACATTTAGGATTGACTTTAAAGTATTATTACTGGTATATAAATCATTCAATGGGTTAGGACCTCAATATATTGCAGATATGCTCACTTGATATAAACCAAACAGATCACTCAGATCATTAGGATCACATCAGCTAGAAATACCAAGGGTTCACTCAAAGCATGGAGAGTCTGCTTTTAGCCATTTATGCCAGCCGCAGCTGGAACCAGCTTCCAGAAGAGAATCAGGTGTGCTCCTACACTAGTCACATTTAAATCCAGACTCAAAACACATCTGTTTAGCTGTGCATTTACTGAATGAGCACTGTGCCACTGTTCGTCCGACTGTTACTGTACTTCATTTTATTCTAAACTGTTTTAATTTACTGTATTTTATTTTTATCATTATTTTTATTTTTTATTCTAAACTGTTTTAGTTATTCTGATTTCTTTTGATTATTTTAATTTCTTCTATGTAAAGCACTTTGAATTTTGCCATTGTGTATGAAATGTGCTATATAAATAAATCTTGCCTTGCCTTGCCTTGCCTAGTCAATGGGGTATGAGATCTGTTTGATTAAAACATTCTTCCAAATATCTTCCTTTGTGTTCAGCAGAACAAAATAAACACATAGAGGTTTGGAACAACATGAGGGTGAGTAAATACTGACCGAATTTTCATTTTGGGTGAAGTAACCCTTTAAGAGTGCAACGGCAGCACAGACATGGTGAACAAATCCAGACCACGAAGAAGACCTCAACGAAGACCACAACACGGAACAGGAACTAACACAGGAACATACCAAAACTATCTGACAACAAGACATATCAGTCACAGAGAATATATAGCCGGGAATAAGTGATATCACCTGAAGTGATAATCAAAGGCCGCACTCACAGACAAACATGCTATCACATGCGTAACACGAGAATGAATCTCATTGGTTCTTGCAGAAGCTCAAAAGTGCATAACATCAGAATGAATCTCATTCGTTCTTGCGAAGCTGAAACATGCTGCGTAACATGAGAATGAACCTAATTGGCTCATGAGGAAGCTCAAACGTGCTGCGTAACATAAAAATTAACCTAATTGGCTCTTGAGGAGGCTCAAACGTGCGTAAGACGAGAATGAACATAATTAGTTCTTGCAGAAGCTCAAACAGGCTGCGTAACATTAGAATACATCTTATTGGTTTTTGAGCAAGCTTACATGTGCTGTGTAACATGATAATGAATCTCATTGGTTCTCGGACATCAAGCGAACATGCGTGAGCTGTCATATACCACCACTGATGTGTGAGTTGATGGATTATACAATATAGGTAACGTAAAAAAAGGCCTAAATTCAAACTATTCATCATATAAAGCTATTTTCTCTTTTAAAGAATTTGGATTAAAATGCTCAATTCATATGTATTATACAATCTTTTTATTAACATTTTAAAGCGTCAGAGTATCAGTTGTGACTTAAGGGTGAGTAATAAATGACAAAATATTGTGGGTGACCTTTAAAGCAGGGGTTCTCAACTCCAGTCTTCACGACCCACTGCTCTGCATATTGTGTATGTCTCCCTTATTTAACACACCTGATTCAGATCCTCAGCTCGTTAGGATAGACCGTCTATCCTAGCGAGCTGAGGATCTGAATCAGGTGTGTTAACAAGGGAGACATACACATATGCAGAGCAGTGGGTCGCGAGGACTGGAGTTGAAAACCCCTGCTTTAAACTTTGTGCTACAGAAATGATAAGAGTGTGATATGTGTTTTTATGTTAATGTAGGCCTGCATGTGTGTCCAGATATGTAACTCAGAGGAGATCTGGAAGCAGACTGTAATGGCTCATTGTGATATAAGTGAAGACGTGGAAATGCTGGTGAAAGGCATGGGTTGGAAGAACATCTTTTTCAAGTTTTACTACAAACAAGAACATGGCAACATGGCCTGTCCTGCAGAGGAAGAAGATAAAGCCAATGCTGCATCTCCATGAGCTATTAAATACAACTTTCAATCAACGGGACAATTAAAACGATCTTAAAATTTACTACTTCTGTCTTTTAATGCTTGCAGTTATTATAGACAAGTTTATGAAACATTCAAATGAAATCTTATGCTAAGTGCAAAAATATGAAAGCATTACTTTGAAATTATGAATGTATGATACATATATATATATATATATATATATATATATATATATATATATATATATATATATATATATATATATATATATATCATATATATATATATATATATATATTAGTAATTTGTCTTTGTTTAAACATGACCATTTCACAAGATGTAAACAACACTGGTCCAGAAGCACTTCCTGTTTCCGTTTTAAAGCTGGGATAAAACCAACAGAATATTTAAAACTGAATCAAAAAGTTAAACAAACATCTTTAAGATGTTTTCTTTACATGTGAAATAAAGAAACAGTTACAAACTGAAACAGTAAGTGTTTCTGGACCAGTGTTGTTTACATCTTGTGAAATGCAGTGGTGGTAAGTAACGAAGTAAAAATACTTTGTCACTTTACTTAAGTATTTTTTGGGGATCTGTACTTTACTTGAGTATGTTTTATTTGCACCTACTTTCACTTTTACTCCACTAGATATTAAAGGCAAAATTTACTTTTTACTCCGATACATTCCCCATGCCCGCTTCGAGTATTTATTACACTTGGCTTTCCAAACCAATGAAAAACGTGGTTTTCTTTAGAAAAAAGAACGCATGTGTTACGCTCTTTGTCAGCATACGCTCACATAGCAGTTTCAACGAGTTTGTTCAGTTCGCCAGTTCAGTGGAAGATGATGACCATATAACAGTAGCAGCTCTCGCTGTCAGTCAGAAATGATCCTGAGATTCGTGACAGGGATCACCCACTGGCCATATCTCAAGGATATGTTTCAATTCACTGAAGTTAAGTAAGACTCTTATCGGCTGAAATGTCTTCTTTGCCTGCCACGACTGTGATTACAGTGCTTTCTATCAGTTCAGTTCTGGCGCCTTTGGCTTTACTGTAGCCTACAATGCGACCGTAGCATACACATCACACGTGTAATGAATAGGTCTGTCCGGGTACACTGCAATTCACCAAAGTTCATTATTTGCATAAGCCTTGCCGGTTAAACATTTAATTCACGTGCTGATGCGCTGTTTAACGTCCGCTTTCCTGAGCGCAAACCCCCGACGCTCGCAGACAGAAGCCTGTCAAACAGCGCCTGAATACTGGACTAAGTTCTCTTTCGAGTCTTGTTATGCTAATACTGTAAAATACACACAATGTTTACATAAAAATAATTGGCTATGATGACTAAAGTGAAAGCAAACATTTGAGAGAAAATCTGTTGTAATATGCGTCGATATTAAACGTGTTGCGTGCTGGTCTAAGCCGACACTAGTAAATAGTGCTGCTGCTTGTAGCCTACTAAAGGGATAGTTCACAAAAATAAATAAATAAATCTGTCATTATTTACTCACTCTAATGTTGTTCCAAACCTGTATTAATTTCTTTCTTGTGCTGAATACAAAGAAGATTTTTTTTTTGAATGTGGGTAACCAAACAGTTGCTGGTCCCCATTAACTTCCAGGAGAGAAAAAAAACTATACACTGGGGACCAGCAACTGTTTGGTTACCCACATTATTCAAAATAACTTTCATTTTCAACAGAAGAAGAACTCTGGATAAAACATCTTGAGAGAATAAATTAAGACATTTTTTTCATTTCTGAGGGAACTATCCCTTTAGTGTTAATAAAAAAATTAAAAATAAAAAAACACAAGGAGAAAATCACTCACTGACTGAGAACTTTAATAGTAGCTTTAATAAAAATCAATAATAGTGAAGTCTATGTAGTGTTTTAATTTAATATTTGTTCATTTAATTACTTTATTCAATGCTACTGTTAAATACACCTACTGCATTTGAAAAAAGCACTGTTTATTTAATTTGAATATTAATTGTGTAATGTTTATCTTGTCTAATTTTTTTAATAACAAAGAAAATAATGACGAAGATTTTATCTTCGCCACTGGCCTAAATGTATGCCTTTCTTTTTTCTTTTGTTACCTAAGGCTTTGTTTTTAACATAGGGACATTGGTTTGGCTGTAATGAACATCCACTTGCAAAATAGTAAAACTTCAAAAAGAATCGTGATAAAAAATTGTGATCGTGATTTTCCTGAAAAAATTCGTGATATGATATTGTTGCCATAACGCCCAACCCCTGAAATGAACTATAGCATTATCTACAAACCAGTTATTTAAAGAGTTGTCAGTCATTCATAAGATCACTTAAGTAAATGTAGTAAATACAGGTAGTTATAAAGCATTTACTAGTGGTCAGTTAACTATGTGTGTGAGCTCATCTGAAAGTGAGTATTCATGCCTTGTAAAGCATTTATAAAGGAGATTTAAAGGAGATCAATCTTCTAAACAGTAAAATGTAACAAACACAACACAGTGCTATAGAACATATTTAACAGCCTTTAAATCTCCTGTAATTGTCTTTTATTATTGCAAATCTTAACAAATTCTTAATTGCAGTAATCTGAAAAATGATGTAATCTCATCATTTGTTCAATTAAATAATTGCAAACCCCTCTCAAAATAATTGTTCTGCTTAATTATGTATATTTACAGTTCATTGGAATGTTTACTTTTACTTTCTGGACTTAAGTACTTTCTAAATCTGGATACTTTTGTACTTTTACTCAAGTGATGTTTGAATGGAGGACTTTCTACTTTTACTGGAGTAATATTTCATTTAAGTATATATACTTTTACTTGAGTATAACTTTTGAGTACTTTTACCACTCCTGGTGAAATGGTCTATAACATCACGTTCTCTCCGTCGATTGACTGGCTCTTTTCATTAACTGTGGTGTGGAAAGTGACCAGCAGATGGCGCGCGTTAATAAAGTGAGTAAATGTGCAAAACCAATGCAACATTGCAAAAGCACTGCACTGTAGATGGTCGAAATAAAGTATGCCTTATTAAACATAAAATCACTCAATATGATAAATTCCGTACTTTACCTCCTTATTTTAATTGTAAGTGGTTTTGAAAAAGAGTCTCTTATTTTTTGTTTTAAAAATAGGCTATACAACATTCATAGGTAGTCAATTTACACAGCTAAGATATATATATATATATATATATATATATATATATATATATATATATATATATATATATATATATATATATATATATATATATATATAAAAATCACGTGTGCATCTTGAGACAAAACAATGACACGGTCCACGGACATAATTTAGGATATGTCATGGCAAGTTTCTTTCAGTTAAAACTCCTCAAACATGCATTTTAAGCCTTCTGAAACCGTGTTTTTCCTTCATATTTCTGCAGCTTGTATCACTCGAGCAGTGAGTGGTGACACGTGACTGTCTCAGTGAATGTGATTCGTTGAACAGTCTCTTCTATTATCTCAAACACGACCCGGAGACGCAGCGGTTGATGTAAGTGACTTAATTAATAATGTCTTATTTATCGAGCTATAAAATTAATCATTTTCACAGTCTCGTGCTGTTGTAGGCCACTGAATACGCTGGATTTGTCTTACAGCCAAATCTGCCATGCTGAAGTTACATTATCGTTTGATAAATTGCAACACGTGCCAAATTTGACGTTTGCCTTTTCAGTTAAAATTTCTGGTAAAATCGTATTTATATAGCCTGAGTCTGAATCTGTCAATGTTTTTTTTTGTGATCACTTGTTCACCCAGCAGTTAGGCCTATATCTTAAAAGCATGTGCTACTGGGTTTGTATTTTAAGGACACACCAACATTATTTTAATCTAAGACCATTTTGGACTGAGTGTTAAAAACCACCAGCATACTGACACTGAGTCAAAACTAGTAAATTACATAAAACCCTTCTTTTGCTGGTTGTCTTTTTAGTAGGCCTAACACTTTATTTTAAAGTGTCCTTGTTACACATAGGCTAACAGTAAGTCATGTCTTAACTGCACCAAACCCAAATCCAAACCTAATCCTATTCCTATCCCTAACTCAATATGTATATTACTCAATTCTTAAAGGTATAATTAGACTGCAACAAGGTACCATTGTAACCCCTTTCTTTGTATGTCTAACCCTCTGGTGCTGCTCGTGTGGCGACAATTATAAAAACAATTATTATTGCAAATGATCTACTAGCCTATATTTTTGCTCAATAATGTTTTTTTTATTTGATTTGATTTTTAGAGGATTTATGTTACTAATTGATATTTATGGAATAGTTATGATCCAGTCATTACCTGTTAAAGGAGTAGTTGACTTTTGTTTTAAAAAAACTTTTGCTTATAATTTACTCACCCCCATTTACATATGTAGCAATTAGCTGTGAATTGAAGGCAAGTCTTTAAGGCCCCGTTTACACGAGAATCGATTCTGGGTGAAAACGTAAAAATATTTTATCGGATGTGCCTTTCGCTTACATGGCGACAGCGTTTTTGAGGCTTAAAAACGCAAAAAGTGAAACCACCTTCCAGAGTGGAAATCTTAAAGCGCTTCACCGCCGTGTTCCGTGTAAACGGTAAAACGCAAAAGTCTGCTTGAAAGTGAAGGTTGTACGCAGGCGCGTGGACTGGTGCTGCTGTAGCATGCACTCCTAGCCACCTGAAGTGCATACTACATTGAATTCCACAGACTTTTGCGTCACCATTTGCACGTGGATATCCCACACAAAACGCTCGTCTAAACGCAGAATAAAAAATGATGACGCAACGGCACTTTTGCGTTTTCTCTTCAGAATCGTTTCCGTGTAAACATAGCCTAAGGCCCCGTTTACACGAGAACGCTCGCGGTGAAAACGTAAAAATATTTTATCGGATGTGCCTATCGTTCACACGGCAACGGCGTTTTGAGGCTTAAAACGCAAAAAAGTGAAACCACCCTCCAGAGTGGAAATCTTAAAACGCTTCACCGCCGCGTTCCCGTGTAAACGGTAAAACGCAAAAGTCTGCTTGACAGTGAAGGTTGTACGCAGGCGCGTGGACCTTGTGTTGTAGTAGTATGCACTAAAAGCCGCCTGAAGTGCATACTACATTGAATTACACACACTTTTGCGTCACCATCTGCACGCGAATTTCCCACACAAAACGCTCGTCTAAATGCAGAATAAAAGTGATGATGCAACGCCACTTTTGCGTTTTCTCTTCAGAATCGTTTCCGTGTAAACATAGCCTAAGCCGACTTCTGCTGATGAAACTGCAAACTACACTCACCTTACGGATTATTAGGAACACCTGTTCAATTCCTAATTATTGCAATTATCTAATCAACCAATCACATGGCAGTTGCTTCAATGCATGTAGGGGTTTGGTCCTGGTCAAGACAATCTCCTGAACTCCAAACTGAATATAAGGAAGGAGAAAGAAAGGTGATTTAAGCAATTTTGAGCGCAGCATGGTTGTTAGTGCCAGACGGGCTGGTCTGAGTATTTCACCATCTGGTCAGTTACTGGGATTTTCACGCACAACCATTTCTAGGGTTTACAAAGAATGGTGTGAAAAGGGAAAAACATCCAATATGCGGCAGTCCTGTGGGCGAAAATGCCTTGTTGATGCTAGAGGTCAGAGGAGAATGGGTCGACTGATTCAAGATAGAAGAGCAACTTTGACTGAAATAACCACTCGTTACAACCGAGGTATGCAGCAAAGCATTTGTGAAGCCACAACACGCACAACCTTGTGGCGGATAGGTTACAAGAGCAGAAGACCTCATCTGGGTACCACTCATCTCCACTACAAATAGGAAAAGAGGCTACAATTTGCAAGTTTATAATTTACAATTTCTCACCACAATTGGGCAGCTGAAGACTGGAAAATTGTTGCCTGGTCTCTATTTCTGTTGAGACATTCAGATGGTAGAGTCAGAATTTGGCGTAAACAGAAGGAGAACATTGATCAATCATGCCTTGTTACCACTGTGCAGGCTGGTGGTGGTGGTGTAATGGTGTGAGGGATGTTCTCTTGGCACACTTTAGGCCCCTTAGTGCCAGTAGGGCATCATTTAAATGCCACAGTACCTGAGCATTGTTTCTGGATGTCCATCTGTTTATGGCCACCATGTACCTATCCTCTGATGGCTGACTTCCAGCAGGATAATGCACCATGTCACAAAGCTCGAATCATTTTAAATTGGTTTCTTGAACATGACAATGAGTTCACTGACTGTACTAAAATGGCCCCACAGTCAACAGATCTCAACCCAATAGAGCATCTTTGGGATGTGGTGGAACGGGAGCTTCGTTCCTGGATGTGCATCCCACAAATCTTCATCAACTGCAAGATGCTATCCTATCAATTTGGGCCAACATTTCTAAAGAATGCTTTCAGCACCTTGTTGAATCAATGCCACGTAGAATTAAGGCAGTTCCTGAAGGCAAAAGGGGGTCAAACACAGTATTAGTATGGTGTTCCTAATAATCCTTTAGGTAAGTGTATCTTCAGTAAAAGTTTTCTTTAATTTATTATAATTCCTACTCTTAATGAATCAGTTCTGGTTCTGGGTCTTCTGACTGTAAATCCCCTTCCTGTTAATGAGGTTCACTTACCTCTGCTTCGCGTGGAGTCCTCATCACCCTGTTCGGGTGTTATTTTGAGAGAACAACCGGCTGGATTCAGATCCTCAGCTCGTTAGGATAAGCTCTAACGAGGCTGAGGATCTGAATCAGGTGTGTTAAATAAGGGAGACATACACAATATGCAGAGCAGTGGGTTGCGAGGACTGGAGTTGAGAACCCCTGCCTTACATGACCCTGTAATGGGTTGTATCGTCACACTATATAGGGTAAGTTGTCACAACAGAACATGCTGGTTGTTGCTGATTTGAGAAGAATGGCCTAATTTTCATGCAAATGGGTTTTACAACTAGTTCTGAATCTCTCCTAGCTAACTGACAAATACAGAGTCCACTAAAAAACCATCAGAGAGAAACAGGAGAAATTTTATGACAGGTAAGAAACTACATATTTACATATTCTGAAGTAAGTGTAAGTGGTTCTGCCTGTGCAAAACCTAATATTAAAGTTAAAATGTAATGGCAACTTTTAGTATTGTGACTTAAGTGACATATCCGAAGTGAAACAGATTATCAAATATGTAGGACAGGGACTTGGTTCTCTGCAGATTTGATGGTGGCAGATCTGAAAGTATACCTAAGGTCAAATTTAAGAAAAGGAGAGGGTTTATTAGGACTAAGTGATTAGACAAATTCAGTCACCAGAAAAAAGAAGTTTCCTTACAAGTTTAAAAAATGTATATATATCGCAAAAAGGGAAGAAAAGACTATTGCAACTTCCCTTTCCTTCCCTTTTTAAAGCTACACTGTGTGATTTTTTACCCCCATCTAGCGGTGAAAAGGTATATGATCATCCAGTGAATATTAGCAGAGCCCGTCTAACGGAGGGCCTTGGCACTTCCTATTAGCCCTATTGTGTATCATCTTGGTTGCAGTTCCATTAGAATTCCACTGGAGGGATCACGGGCGAGTGCAGAATGAATGGGAGTCTATGGGGCTAAACGGCTAAATGTGTCTCTTTCACCTGCTTGTCGTTAAATTAACATAGATTTTATTGTTGATTCCGCAAGTTCAATATAGATTATAGGCCAAAAGTCGAATGAATGAGTACTTATGTCCTTTTGATTTCTTACAGCTTAGGCCATTGTTGGCCTGAACACGCTAGCATTCGGCTATTGTGTGACGTCATCACATTTTTGAACGGATTTTAGAACAGATAAGTGAACTTAAAAATGCAATTTTCAGCTGAGTGTATTATCTTAGCCCTCCCTTTTGAATGCAACTTTCAAAAATTACATCCTGAGAAAGTGGATTTCTGGGGTGAAACCCCATTGACTCCCATTCATTCTGCACTCGACCTGAGCGCCCCCGCATGGACAGAGACGTGTTACTGCAGCCAGTCCAGAAACCGGAAGTAACCAGCCAGTGCCAATTCTCTTCAATTAGACATTCTCTGATATTAGTTTCTGTTCCTCTCAATTCCGATTTTGTTTTAACTCCTATGGTGGCCAATGTAGTCCAAGATTAACATGGCTTCCAGTTCGACCTCGTCCATGAGTGTTAACTCAAACGTAAACTTGAAAGGCGAAGCTTGAATTAACGGGTATGTCCCTCTTTGGCTAATGTACTTTCAAGATGGAAGGGCAACATGGCGATCGAACATTAGAACCCCTTACCCGTATGTATTTTCAATGGCATATTATTCACTCACGAGAGTACTTTATTACTTGAACGAAGTAAATATACTAGGGCTGTCAAATGATTAATCACGATTAATCACATCCAAAATAAAAGTTTCTGTTTACATAATATACACTCACCGGCCACTTTATTAGGTACCTCATGCTAGTAACGGGTTTGGACCCCTTTTGCCTTCAGTCAACTGCCTCAATTCTGTGGCATAGATTCAACAAGGTGCTGAAAACATTCCTCAGGGAGTTTGGTCCATATTGACATGATGGCATCACACAGTTGCCGTAGATTTGTCGGCTGCACATCCATGATGCGAATTTCCCGTTCCACCACATCCCAAAGATGCTCTATTGGATTGAGATCTGGTGACTGTGGAGGCCATTTGAGTACAGCGAACTCATTGTCATGTTCAAGAAACCAGTCTGAGATGATTCCAGCTTTATGACATGGCGCATTATCCTGCTGAAAGTAGCCATCAGAAGTTGGGTACATTGTGGTCATAAAGGGATGGACATGGTCAGCAACAATACTCCGGTAGGCTGTGGCGTTGCAACGATGCTCAATTGGTACCAAGGGGCCCAAAGAGTGCCAAGAAAATATTCTCCACACCATGACACCACCACCACCAGCCTGAACCGTTGATACAAGGCAGGATGGATCCATGCTTTCATGTTGTAGACACCAAATTCTGACCCTACCATCCGAATGTTGCAGCAGAAATCGAGACTCATCAGACCAGGCAACGTTTTTCCAATCTTCTATTGTCCAATTTCGATGAGCTTGTGCAAATTGTAGCCTCAGTTTCCTGTTCTTAGCTGAAAGGAGTGGCACCCGGTGTGGTCTTCTGCTGCTGTAGCCCATCTGCCTCAAAGTTCCACGTACTGTGCGTTCAGAGATGTCTTCTGTCCACCTTGGTTGTAACGGGTGGTTATTTGAGTCACTGTTGCCCTTCTATCAGCTCGAACCAGTCTGGCCATTCTCCTCTGACCTCTGGCATCAACAAGGCATTTCCGCCCACAGAACTGCCGCCTCACTGGATGTTTTTTCTTTTTCGGACCATTCTCTGTAAACCCTAGAGATGGTTGTGCGTGAAAATCCCAGTAGATTAGCAGTTTCTGAAATACTCAGACCAGCCCTTCTGGCACCAACAATCATGCCACGTTCAAAGTCACTCAAATCACCTTTCTTCCCCATACTGATGCTTGGTTTGAACTGCAGGAGATTGTCTTGACCATGTCTACATGCCTAAATGCACTGAGTTGCCGCCATGTGATTGGCTGCTTAGAAAATAAGTGTTAACGAGCAGTTGGACAGGTGTACCTAATAAAGTGGCCGGTGAGTGATAGTGTTTTTAGCTAAGAATAAACTAAAAGAGTTACACAGTGTAGCTTTTAGGTGCCTTTATAACCTGTTTCTGATTACCTTGACTTTTAATGGAGGGACAGAAACCTTTCAGGTTTCATTAAAAATATCTTTAATTTGTGGTTCAAAGATTAACCAAAGTCCTTTGGGTT
Source organism: Hybognathus amarus (assembly GCA_030378365.1). Lineage (NCBI taxonomy): Eukaryota > Metazoa > Chordata > Actinopteri > Cypriniformes > Leuciscidae > Hybognathus > Hybognathus amarus. The sequence continues at coordinate 830,445 of JAQIUQ010003013.1, read as the reverse complement.
TGGGTATGTAAATGGTGACAGATTTTAATTTTGGGGTGAACTATCACTGTAAAGTAAAAAATTTGTTTAAATAATTTTTACAATAGTAATATTGATACTTGCCTTAGCAAACACCACTAATAACATAATACTAAATGATAGTAACAGAATATAACAGTAATATTTTGTGCTCGTCCTGACAGAATGTTAAATAGTATCCACTATCCCGAGCTTGTAACCGTTTCAAAACCGTTTTAGAGGAAGTCTAGCTTTCCCTCTTTCTTTCCATTGCTTCTCCCTCCCTTCCAACCCCTCTCTCTCTTTCTCTTCTCCTCTAAGGGCCAGGACAGCAGCTTGATGACGCAGCACTGACAGAGGCCTGTGGAACGATTGCTGGGCTGAGAGAATGACAGAGAGGCGCTGCTTTGGCCGGCCTTGACACATCAACACACACACACACTGGCACAAAGGAAGTACTGCTGAGAAGAAAGCAGCTTATCTGGCCCTGAGGAGAAACTGTGTTGGCTGAGTCTCTATCCGTTCGCTCTCCACACACATGGCAGAACAAACTGATCTCACCCTGGGCCAGACCGTCTACATCTACAGCTGCTCAAATATGGAAGAGGAGGAGGAATAGATCAGGTATATATCAGCCCGCTCACGCAGAACTCTTTCGCTGTCTTACTCACTCTACTGACACACAGACAGATTGTCATTAATGCTGACTAGAAACAGGCATTAAAATGTACGCTGTGCTTTCCACTTTGGGCCAGACAATTAGAGTGTCCACTGAGCAAGATTAGTGTGCGTTTGTGTGTGCAAGCTTGTTTTGAGCATATACTGTGGGAATCCATCCAGACAGTCATTTGAGTGCGTTTCTCTTGATTGCGTTTCCAATAAAGGCAGGCCTTACTGTAATAGTGACATATAATCTTGTAAATGGCTTTGAACTAAATGCTTCCTGCACTATAAAGTGATTATTTATATTACTGGAATTTTTTAAAAGTGACTAGATGAAAAATAATAATAAAATTGTAAAATAATAATAAAAACATGCATGCTAAAAATTGCAGGACTGGGGATTCTGCATGATGACCACCAGGGGGCACAACACTGTAGTTCCTCACACAGACACACATTTAACCATATCAACAGGGACCAGAGGAAAGACGATCTCGATTATGAGGAGCGGAATGAACAAACGGCAGGTTGGTAAAGGGATTTTACTCTTACGGCATCATTTAAAGAGTTAGAATTTAATGAGTCACTTGATAACAGGAAGTGTAGAACTGTAACCTGTTCTCTTGCTTTTGTTCCAGTAAGATGACAAAATTATTGTGGTTATACGTATGTTTGATTTTCATTTGTCTGTCTTTGATGTATTCACATTTGAGCTGAATAGCTCCCTGCTACAGTTTTGTTTCATGACGGCAAAGTTTCTATCTATAATTCATTACGAAACACAATAGCCCACACATTGACCTAGGCCTCATCTTGATCGTCAGAGCGATTTGTGTTAGTGTTCTGTTTGTTTTCTTTCGCTTTTTTGTTATACTTGACAACATTTTGGCCTTGAGTGGAAGATTGATGCAATGAGCTCACTTTGGGCCGTGGTTTTACAGTAGGCCTCACTTTGACAGGCCTCAGATGTATTAGGATCTTTGATACTTTCAGGGCCACAGCCTGCTAGAAGTATTATATAGTGACAAAGAACAAAAGTACTTCAGCTGTGCAGCACTTGTCTGCTAACGGTTCACTGCTTTCTTGTTATGACTCAGTGATGACTAAACTCCTTACACTCAGGGTTATTTAGAAGCATCGCATTGCAGAAGAACTGAATGTTGTATTTATACACTCTAGGAAAGTTTGTGAAAATGCATGCCTTCAGAAAAAGGAATTTTCTGAATTGATTTCTCACAGGTGTTTTAGGTATGTTTTTAATTATGCTTTGCATTATTTTGTTTTTGGGTACGTAAACTTAATGAAAAAGGTACTGGTAATTTTCTGCCAAAATATTATTAGTTTTTTATTACAGTGTATTCATTGTTATAAGATTGTTTTTATATTTATTTTTTATAAGATTCTATATACACTCACCGGCCACTTTATTAGGTACACCTGTCCAACTGCTCGTTAACACTTAATTTCTAAGCAGCCAATCACATGGCGGCAACTCAGTGCATTTAGGCATGTAGACATGGTCAAGACAATCTCCTGCAGTTCAAACCTAGCATCAGTATGGGGAAGAAAGGTGATTTGAGTGACTTTGAACGTGGCATGATTGTTGGTGCCAGAAGGGCTGGTCTGAGTATTTCAGAAACTGCTAATCTACTGGGATTTTCACGCACAACCATCTCTAGGGTTTACAGAGAATGGTCCGAAAAGAAAAAAACATCCAGTGAGCGGCAGTTCTGTGGGCGGAAATGCCTTGTTGATGCCAGAGGTCAGAGGAGAATGGCCAGACTAGTTCGAGCTGATAGAAGGGCAACAGTGACTCAAATAACCACCCGTTACAACCAAGGTGGGCAGAAGAGCATCTCTGAACGCACAGTACGTCGAACTTTGAGGCAGATGGGCTACAGCAGCTGAAGACCACACCGGGTGCCACTCCTTTCAGCTTAGAACAGGAAACTGAGGCTGAAGGATCGAAATTGGACAATAGAAGATTGGAAAAACGTTGCCTGGTCTGATGAGTCTCGATTTCTGCTGCAACATTCGGATGGTAGGGTCAGAATTTGGCGTCTACAACATGAAAGCATGGATCCATCCTGCCTTGTATCAACGGTTCAGGCTGGTGGTGGTGGTGTCATGGTGTGGGGAATATTTCTTGGCACTCTTTGGGCCCCTTGGTACCAATTGAGCATTGTTGCAACGCCACAGCCTACCTGAGTATTGTTGCTGACCATGTCCATCCCTTTATGACCACAATGTACCCAACTTCTGATGGCTACTTTCAGCAGGATAATGCGCCATGTCATAAAGCTGGAATCATCTCAGACTGGTTTCTTGAACATGACAATGAGTTCGCTGTACTCAAATGGCCTCCACAGTCACCAGATCTCAATCCAATAGAGCATCTTTGGGATGTGGTGGAACGGGAGATTCGCATCATGGATGTGCAGCCGACAAATCTGCGGCAACTGTGTGATGCCATCATGTCAATATGGACCAAACTCCCTGAGGAATGGTTCCAGCACCTTGTTGAATCTATGCCACGAAGAATTGAGGCAGTTCTGAAGGCAAAAGGGGGTCAAACCCGTTACTAGCATGGGGTACCTAATAAAGTGGCCGGTGAGTGTATTTATTAACATGAAGGGTTTTTATATTCCAGGGACCCACTCTTTTAACCAATGAATTTCTATTCGCTTTTTTAGATAAAAATAATAAAATATAATTATTTATATTACTTGTATAAAGATATAGTAACTTTTTAAGTAAAAAAAAATGATGTTTGTCCCATTTGGATCCAGTAATTAGTTACAAAGCAGTTACGCCCACTACAATATAGCATGCAAAATGTAGACTCAGATTGCAGTAGCGTGCAAAATGTAGATTTAGATTGCAGTAGCATGCAAAATGTGGATTCAGATTGCAGTAGTGTGCAAAATATAGACTCAGATTGCAGTAGCATGCTAAATGTAGACTCAGATTGCAGTAGAGTGCAAAATGTAGATTCGGTAAAGATAAGATTTAATCTAAATTATTCAACCCCCTTTGAAAATCAGGTTTATTGGCAAAATTTGCAACAAACAACTCAAACCAAAGTAATTAAAATAGCTCAACACAAGAAATATTTCTAGTGGTTTTCCCCAAATCAACTGAAAATGCAACTTCTGCTGTCTCAAAATTATTCACCCCCCTGAATAGAATCCCTCACAACAGCACAAATATGCAAAACAGGTGTTGTCTTAAGCACACCTGATGCAACTAATCAGAGGGCTTCATTAGTTGCACCATGTGTGCTTGAGCTAGAACACCTAAAATATATGGACTGGCTAGCTTTGTTGAGTGTCACGTTTGACTGCATGTTAAAAATAAGTCAAAACTAAGTCAAAAGAATGGTCCAAAAAGTTAAGATAAGTTATCATCACCCTTCACAAACAAGGAACAGGATACAAAAAATATCAAAGGCACTAAATGTTCCCAGAGACACCATTGGAAGCAAAGTTTGCATGTCCAAAGTTGACTGAGCAGTGGAAACGCTACCTGGACGAGGTAAAAAAAAAGAAAAGGAAGCGATCAATGGCTGCAACCAGATTTCTGAGAAGGCAGGATCAGAAAAACCCTCAACCGCCTACAAAAGACCCGCAGCAAGACTTGGTGGCAACATGCAATGAGCTTTCAGCTTGCACAGAAAGGCGTGTACTAAACGCATGCCAGAACTCCAAGAAGTTCAAAAGCACAAGAAAAGTTGGCTCCAATTTGCTCAAAATTATATAAATAAGCCACAGAAGTTTCGGGATTCTGTTCTGTGGAGCGATGAAACAAAAAAATGGATTTGTATGTCTTGAGGAAGAATAATAAAGCATAATTGACCTCATGCACAGCTGTAAAAAATTATTTTTTGGTGAGGTAAATACTAGTGAAAAAAAAACAATGTAAAATACTTGAAAAAGTTAGTTCAGGCAAGAATAAAAAAACCTAAGTAAATTTCATATCAGTACTTAATTCAAGCGAGTCAGAAATGAAAGTGTAAATATCAACTCAATCAAATTAAGTAAAAATTACTCAACTTTTCTGATACTGGGGTTCCCATCATGCACTGGACCTTGAATAATTAATGAGGCTAATTTTTCACTGGTTTCCAGCTGTATTTACACTGTTTTATCATTGATTTTTGTTGTCAGTATTAGTAACTTGCCATTTTGTGACATTTTCGAGTAAATTTTTTGCTCAAATGACGCATTCAGAACACAAAAACGACCCATCAAATGTTACCGCCAGTGTGTATTGTCTAGCCAAGTATTGAGGTGTTTGCATTTACATGATGTATAACATCTGACATGATGTAATATAAATTACTTAGATGATCTAAGTAAAGCACATACTATAAATGACTGACAAAATTCAAGATTATTGTTTTTGTGAAATGTAATACAAAGGCAAAGGAAATCGATATTAATCAACCTTTTACTAGCCGAGTTAAAATAAGGCTTCTTATTTTTTGTAAAGTTTACTTAATTCCATATTCCAAGTAAATTTAATTTAAAGATTTCTAATTAAAGCTACTGATGAATATGTTTAGGTTTTTACTTGGCTAATCTTTGTAAATTTACTAGCATTATCTGAGTGAGATTTTTTTAGCAAGCATTTTTCAAGTAAATCCTACTCCAAATTTTGTACAACTTAAGCCAGCTCCTTGTTTCCTGTCTGCCATTATTGGCCGAACTTGATTAATTCAGATGTGTCTGATTATTGTTGCCTTGACTACTGAGGTCAGACACACCTGAATTAATCAATTTGTCCAATAATGACAGACAGGAAACAAGGAGCTGGCTTAAGTTCAGGAAGTAGTGCAGCTGTGCATAAAGCCAATTAAGCATGAGCGGGTCTCAGTGATGCTCTGGGGCTGTTTTGCATCCTCTGCCACTGGACACCTGCAGTGTGTCAAAGGCAAGATGGATGCATTGAAGTATAGGAAATCCTTGGAGAAAACTCATGCCGTCAATGAGGAAGCTGAAGCTTGGGCATCATTGGACCTTCCAACAGGACAATGATCCCAAGCATACCCCAAATTTCACCAAGGTGTGGTTGCAGAAGAAGTCCTGGAAGATTGTGCAGTGGCCATCTGTCATCCCATAGAAAATCTCTGGTTGGGGATGAAGAAGGTACACTCTCAGAAAAAAAGGTACACTAGCTGTCACTGGGGCTGTACCTTTTCAAAAGGTACACTTTTGTACCCAAAGGCTGCATATTGGTACCTTAGTGGTACATTTTAGCACCTAAAATGTACATATTAACACCTAAAATGTACATATTAACACCTAAAATGGACATATTAGCACCTAAAATGGACATATTAGCTCCTGAAATGTACATATTAACACTTAAAATGTACATATTAGCACCTAAAATGGACATATTAGCTCCTGAAATGTACATATTAACACTTAAAATGTACATATTAGGACCTAAAATGGACATATTAGCTCCTGAAATGTACATATTAACACTTTAAATGTACATATTAGCACCTAAAATGTACAAATTAGCACCTAAAATGTACATATTAGCACCTAAAATGGACATATTAGCTCCTGAAATGTACATATTAACACTTAAAATGTACATATTATGACCTAAAATGGACATTAGCTCATGAAATGTACATATTAACACTTTAAATGTACATATTAGCACCCAAAATGTACATATTAGGACCTAAAATGGACATATTAGCTCATGAAATGTACATATTAACACTTTAAGGACCTAAAATGGACATTAGCTCATGAAATGTACATATTAACACTTTAAATGTACATATTAGCACCTAAAATGTACATATTAACACCTAAAATGTACATATTAACACCTAAAATGTACATATTATCACCTAAAATGGACAAAAGTTTACCTTTGAAAAGGTACAGCAGCCTCAGTGATAGCTTTTGTACCTTTTTTTCTGAGAGTGTAGTTGCAGCATGCAAACCCAAGAATATTACTGAACTGGAGGTCATTGCTCATGAGAAATGGGCTAAGATTTCTAAGATTTGCTGCCAGAAGCCGGTGTCTAGTTATACATTTCATTTGCAGAAGGTCATAACTGCAAAAGTGTGTTCTACTGAGTACCAAAGGTGCAGACGTCATTGAAAGTTGCATGTTGAGTTGAATTTTGGGAAACCACTTGACACATTTGTTGAATTGAGATATTTCAATTATTTTCATTTGGAAACAGCTGAAAGCCTGTACATTTTGCCAATAAAACCTGATTTGGTTTGGGGTCGAATCATTGGGGGTCGAATCAATGGGGGTCGAATAATTTCACACTATGAAATTTGTTTTGACATATTACGGCAAATTCGGCAATTATTCAAAAGATCATTGGATGTTCCTAATAATGTATAAGCAGGCAGTGAGAGGTTGTGGGCTGCATGGGGAGATCAATGATCAGACTAGCTTCTGATTCTTATTTCACCATCGGTTCACTTATAAAACAACCTAAGAGCTGAACACAGGCCAGGCCACTCATGAATGCAGCCTTTGTTACAGGAGCTTGTCTTCCTGGCACCCAGGTAATCAGCACTCAGCCTTGTTTCCAGAAATAACCGCTGGTATCTGGGCATTAGGTTCACATGATGCACTGCGAGCTGAAGCAGGCGGTCTTCCGCACGCTTTAAAGAGACACTTCACCAAGACTTTAAAAAAAGGTTTGGTACATTTAACTCAGATGTTAGCAAGAGCTTATTTGACTGAAAACTAAATAAATATAGCATAAATATAGTGGAATAAACCCTTCGTCATGATGCCATCTACAGAGACCACCCACTTACGGAAAAAAACTGATTTTTGTTCTCATTTAAATGTGGAAATAGTTTTAGGGCCTTTAGAAATTTAACAGATTTAATAGAATTCTACCATATTTTTAGATCACTCATGAAAGTACATTTCAGCAGGTTTTTGTTCAGCTGAAAATAGGGACAAATAAATACTAAGACATAGGAAACATCTTTTTCAAGTCAACTTACACTTTACACAAAACTGAAGCTTTTTCACCAGTGGTCTCAGAGCTCAGATTACAAGGAATTGCACTTTCCAGTGCAGTCTTATCCCAATTCGTTATATAACTGACGTTTTGGGACGTCTTTTGACCATTCGTCAATATACGACTATTCAGGGCCCCCTTAAACGTCGGTAGATGACGTTATGGGATCCGTAACTCTACCCCAGACCTAAACCTAACCCTAAACCCAACTCGTCACCTAACTGACGTTAGCAAGGTAAAGCGTCAGTTGTATGACGACCCGGATCGTCATCTACAGACGTTTAAGGGGGCCCTGAAAAGTCGCATATTGACGAATGGTGGCAAAGACGTACCAAAACGTCAGTTATATGACGAATTGAGATGAGACTGTGTTAGCATTTCTGGTACAATGTCCATTATAATTGAATTATGGACATTAATGCTGCGTTCACGTGCAATGGTAATTATGGTAAATACCAAAATCCGATGTGGAAAATGCACATGATCACCCCCTCGTGGTATTTTCCACTGGGCAACTCGTAGAATATTTTGATGGACGAGTTGCCGAGATGAGATAACGTTTGAACTTTTCAAAATGGCAAGAGCAACGCGAGAGTCGTGAATGGTAAAAATATGTACTATTCATGGAAAATATACAGCATATTATTTACCGTTTGAGTTTTTATAAATCATTTTCTTGCTGTTGTAGATGACTTAAGCAATCTAAAATAGTTTTAGCTAAATTAATAACAGGTCTGGATCTCCATGTTTTACCAGATTACGACAACAAAAGTACTTGAACGCAACACACTGGTAAATACCAGTTCACAAGTGGAAAATATCCTTTTTCCATAGCACGTGAACGCAGCATAAATAGTTGAAGTGTATATAATCTCCTGTTTAATCGTGTTTGGGAATTGTTTAAATTCTTGATGACTGTGTAGAATATACAAAGTGCGTTCAGTATTTGAAGAGTTCAGATGCAAAAGCCTCTAAATGCCATTTGAAATTTTCTTCTAAAATGACCATTTTTATCAAGCTTGTATATTTAAGTTCAGTAATTTCACTTAAATGACAATTAATAGGTAATCTTCATTGCCATTTAAGTGAAATTACTGAACCTAAAGCTTGATAAAAATGGTCATTTTAGAAGAAAATTTCAAATGGCACTTAGAGGCTTTTGCATCTGAACTCTTCATTTATATATATATTAGTGTGATTAAAATATGTTGGAAAATACGAAGCTTTAGAGAAAATAAATATTGTAAGAAAAAAAAGTATTCAAAGGATTCATGTGCAGTATTTATTTGCAGTCCTCACCCTGAGTAAAGACATACCCACTTTGGGCCATAAAATTTTATAACCTGCAGATGGAATTTGAAGTTGCTCCTCCTATTTTTCCCTGTCCATTTTTTTTCCCATTCTCTCCCTCCCGTCTCCTCTCGCGCGTTCTCTGCAGAACAGCCGCATCCCTTTGCATCAATCAGCAGCCATGTTGAAGGTGATCCCACAGTCCCCACCACCTTTCCACTTCCTCCCGAGCTCTCGTTCTTCAGCGCTCTTGAGCACTCGCTAACCCTCTGTCCACGGCGTTTTTTCAACCTTTCGCTAGTCGTCCGCCATGTTCCCTTTTCTCTCCTTGCCTCAAATCACCATTTCTGCTTACTCATGCGCTCTCTCATCCTCTCTTACTCCTCTGCTGCTCGCCCTCCTTCCGTTTGATTTCAGAAATGAGCGTTTGAGAAGCAGACCGTGCCGTCTCTCTCTCTCTTGCTCGTTCTTTTCTCTCACATCCACCCACCACCTTCACAAGGATGCACAATAAAATGTTGCAGCAGTGATAGCGATACAGCTTAGCCACAACAGCTCAGATGTGCAGAAACACATTCCGGACCTGACACAAGCATGTTTCATAAGGTGGGCGAGGGACAGGCAGAGAACACAAACATGTGTGTGCCTGTGCATCTAAATTCATCGCGGCTCATGATCTTTTTTTGGAGGGGTGGGGGCAGCGGGGCTCATCTAAAATAGCAGCAACCAGACCGCCGTTATTTATTCTACATGATGGAAAATATCAGCCTCACGTCAGGTGCCATTTTTGTTTCGACACCGGTGGTTGCATTGTTGCATCCACCTCACATGCGAGCGCTTCTCACACATTCGTTTCTCCGCACTCTCTCGTTCCGGATGCCCTTTTGCAGTGGTTAATGAAGTTGCAGTCCTTGCTAGCACGCCGCATCTCTTATCCGCTGCTAATAATGCACAGACAGCAGTGGAGCTGCCCTGCCCGACTATTTATAAACTCCACAGTGGGCGAATAGACCCTGGTGGCCAGCTAGCAAGCGTACGGAAAGAACGAGACCTATAGCAGGGTGCAGTGGAGCAGACTGATGCCCCCTGCCACCTCTGGACTGGGCGTCTCATGCAGAGAGGGACTGGGACTAGGGTGAACGAAAAAGAGAGAGAGTGTGAGAGAGAGAAGAGAGAGAGAGAGCAGGATAGACTTATGGGAGAGACTGCGATCGCAGCAGAGAGCAGCAAGTGAACGAGTTGAATAAAAAAAAAAGCTGTAACACTTTCGCCTGCAAACGAAACATCATTTTCCAGCCATCAGTGGATCACAGGAACTATAGAGGAAGGCGTGAGCGATGTTTTCCGCTCTCCATCCACTGAAGCGCATTCTCTGATTAACTGAAATAAAGGTACGTTCAGCATGCTTTTCCCTCTAGTTTCGAAGCGCTTTTTTGAAGACTTGTGTGGTTTTATCTGTAAGAATGAAAGCTAATGTTTTCGCTCTTTATTTGACTGGACATTTCATACTCATAGGCAAATGTTTCTCTTATTTTGTACAGAACGGTTTGAGGAAGGTTTATTTTTTCGCCATTTCGCTAATCCGGTATGGTAAGTCACGTTAAGGGTGTGGCAGGTGATACATCCACGGACAACCAATGTATTTTACGCCTATATAAAATGCCTGTATGTTGACGAAAGCTTTAACGCCCAAAGCAACAAATAGCGAGCCTAAATGTTTTGCTTTTTAATGTAAAAGGGCCTTTCGACTCAAATTCGCATCGGCATCTAGCTCTCCGAGTCTAGGGGATGTGATTTTGACTGCATACTAGTCCACTAAACTCACACACACGCACGTCAATGCTGATAATGGTGATCCCAGGCCATTGTCCGCAGCTAAATGATACCGGGGGTTCCCAACATGGCGCAGTCATAAGAATGAACCGTTTTTCTCTGGACAGAAAGCACAACTGCCCGCTCAGCCGCCATTCACACAAATCCCAATAAGTGCTGCGCCACAGCATGTTGCCGTGACAACGGAGGCCTGTCAGACAGGGAACAGGCGGATGTTTTCCCAGCGATTAAGAGAGGTCTGTCTCTCCCGCTCGGCGCAATCACAGTCTAGATTAAAATAGATCCTCAGCAGCAGCAATAGCAATAAAATCTGGCATGATGTTACATCCAGACTGTGTTGTGTATTGCAGTGTAATACTGCTGTGTCATGTTTTTGATGATCACAGGCAGATATGTCTTCTTTGTGGTTCTGTTGTTTCCTTTCTCTATATGAGAGTGACACATAATGTATCAGGGCGACCACAGAACAGCTATCTTCTTAACTAGTTTGTTCAGAAACTGAGCACGGACCATATAAAGCTGTGCTTGTCAAACATTTTAATATGTAATATTAATGTCTCAGAATTTAGATTCTAAAATCTAAAATCGTTAGTCCAAACAAGATCGACCTCTGTGTAATGGAATATTTACAGGCAGCCATTTTACTTTATACCAAGATGGGTTTTTTTTTTGTCGTGGTTTCAAAATGGCTGCTCTGTTAAAAAAAAAACTCTCAACAGAGGCACGCAAAACTCTACCTTCTCGCCAGAATCATGTACGTTACTGAAAAATAACATATTTACATTGCAGAGCATTTAGTCAGTGTTCGTATTAGAACATGGGCGGTTTACTACAAGTGCTCCAATGGAAACTAATCGCAATGACAAAGCGTAATCTTTGTGGAACATACAGAAAATGGAAAGTTAGCAATGACTATCATCTGTGCAAGTGTCTAAAAAGCAATTCTGCAATTTGGCAAATAAAAAGGTCATTCGACGCCCAGGTGTTTCGTTTTAGGCTCTCATAAAAGTAACGGCCTAAAATCTACATTGCAGAGAGTCATATATTTAAAGAACAATGTGATTTGGACAGTCCATCAGCGTCACACAGACAAAACTAGGGCCTCAGAACACAAAAAGAGCTAAATAGTGCACAGGAGAGACAAAAGACGTAAACAATCTATATGAAAAACTGTATTCACTTTGAGCTTTGTGCCTCCGAACAATATGTTGTGCTTTGCTTGTACATTGGCCTAGCCAAAGTGTTGCTGCATCTGACATATTTCCACTTTGCAGTGGCAGGTCAGTCTTCGTCGCGGGTGCAGTCGAATTGGAAATAGATAATGAGAAGTAGAAATAGGTCAGTTTGCTAGGATGGATATTCAAAAGCTTTTGTGCTCCTCTACCAGCAGGGAGATGCGAATCTGACCTTTGTTCATTTCCTCGTTGTGCCGCTATGTAGTTTAGCCAAATAATGAGTCAAAGGAGCTTCATGCACTGGGCCGTTGACAGAAAATAAAAGACTAAAAAAAAAAGAAAACTAAAAAATCTTTAGAACTTTTTTCAGACACATACACATTACTATATATATATATATATATATATATATATATATATATATATATATATATATATATATATAAACATTAAAGTCTATGAAAATGAATGATTAATGAATTAAATATATTAGGTACTGAATGCTTCATCTCATTCTCGTATTTATATAAACTGTTTAGCTATTTTATTGTATTTACTTGAAGTTTTTTTTGTTGTTGTTGTTTCACATATATCTATATCATGCCAGGGCCGGGCTGATTGCATTTTAATGCAGTATTTGCCACCTTTTCCCTGTTACATCTGGTTGCACGGGATTTCATCTTCCCACTCTCTGACAGCTGGCATATAAATAAGTAAATAATTATTGCTACTGCTTATAAATCATTATGTACAAACACTGTCAATACAAGACATATCTGTTATTATTCTTAGGGATTTTGTGTTGTTTTTTAACGTCTTGTTTTTGCTCAACCATGACTTCTATTTTGAAGTCATCTTGTTCTTGTGAGTCTTTAGTCTTCTGTCAAATGTATCCCTTCCATGACCTAATTGTGTTCAGCTGTGTTTTGCTCCCTCATTAGTTATTGTGTGTTCTGTAAATTGCTCCTGTGTTTGTCTGGTCTGCTGTTGCCTTCAAGTGTACTTGGTAAGATCTTGCGTCAGAGTATCATAATTATGACATGTTATGTATTCAAGTCTGCAGACATAGCCAAAAAGTACATTATGTTATTATAGAAAAGGTTTTTGTAGGTATATTTTTTTTAGGTACATTTATTTCAAAATATAATAGCTCGAAGCTATCTTGTGTGACAAAGGTGCAATAGGAAAACAGCTATTACAGTGCTTTATATAATATGTCCAGGATATAACTTATTACTATTATTCATTTAGGCCTAAATCCAGAAATATATTCTCTATATATATATATATATATATATATATAAATACATAATCTATATTATATAAATATAAATATTTTATATATGAATAACACATTTTCATAAATATATACATGCATGTGTGTGTATTTATATATAAAAATAATTCTATACAGCACACACAAATATATTATGTAAACAGACTTTTGTTTTGGATGTGATTAATCGCAATTAATTTTTGCACAGCCCTAATTATATATATATATATATATATATATATATTATACATTTACTCATCCTTGTGTTGTTCAAACTCTGTATTTCTTAATTTCATCTGTAGAACATAAAAGAAGGTATTTTTGAGAAATGTGAGAAGTATCTTTTTTTCTCCATACCCTGGAAGTCAATGGTCTCCAATGTCGTTTGGTTGCCAACGTTTTCATCTTCTTTTGTGTTCAGCAGAAGAAAATATCATGCAGGTTTGGGTAAATGAAGACAACATTTTTATTTATGAGAGTATTCGGAAAGAGAAATCTGTTAAGGAACATACAGAAACTTCTCATGTGGCAAAAGTCTTCTCATTACAACAGTAAGGGCCAAGTCAAGCCTCCCCACGGCTAAAGCAACCTTATCTGTTTGACTTATTAATAATCATTTGGTCACATAGATGAGCGCTGAAGGTTAAGCAGCGTCAGCATAAACTTTAATAATCATGAGTTAGGCCAGGTAAACTTATCTCAGTGCCCCTGGGATATTTTCCATTGAGAAAACCATATGTGGCAATTATGTTACCAAAGAGCCATTGTCAATGGAAGCACAGCAGACATGCCAATGACAAACAAAGAGTTCTGGGTTACAGTTTATGTTTCCCATTTGTATAATGCGGTCCTGCCATTATACCTTACATTTGAGTAATATATTTAACTTTGTGGAAGTGCCAGTTAGAGGACAGCACTTTCCCAGCCATGGATTCTTGCTCACTTCCTCCAGTAGAAGCTTTAATGCAAAGAGAGCAAGAAGTCATCCTTATCCTTCATTATCCAGTGAACTAAGCTGTCCTGAACATAAATACCAAATGGAGATGGAGGTGCATAAGCCAGTGGCAAAATACTTATTAAAAATCTGTATTCAAAATGTATTTTCTTTTTTTAAAGATTGTAACCTATGTATTCAAATTGTTGCAGTTCTTCGTGTGCATTTATTTGTTTTTCTGTGCAATTCTGTTTTATGCTTTTCTTTGCACATGTATCTATGTGTACTTACTTTGTATAAAGTATGCTTCTGTATTTTGTAATCTTGAGCACAAAAATATGGTAGAATAATATGGCAGTGTGCAAACATCCTCAATAATAAATCTCTAATAGCCTTCCCCTCATTTCCCTGCATCAAAACAACATCAAATGTCCTTGCACTATATAACTGTTGTGGTCATAATCAATATTTGGGTATAAGAACTGCATACATTACAGTTTTGGTTACAAGGCAATATAAGGTGATAGTGAACCAAGTGTGTTGAGTCTTATGAGTTGAGTCATGCTGCCATCTAGTGGTTCTGATAAGATTAGATTACAAATCCAATCTTATAGTCAAAAAATAATTACACCTCTCATTATGTGGTTTAAAATGTCTCCTTTCTACTTTAGCAATAGTTAAATGTCACATTAAACCAATACACAAAAACATATATTTGTTTAACATTTAAAGAGATGGTTCACTCAAAAAGAATGATTCTGTCACCATTTACTCACCCACATGTTATTCCAAACCTGTAGGTATTTCCTTTTTCTGTGGAACACAAAGGAGATTCTTCTTTTGGGCTCTGCCAAAGAAAAAAAAAGTCATAGGTTTGGAACAGCTAGAAAATACATTTTCATTTTTGGGTTCAGTTATTCAGCCTAGGCAAAATTTAGTGGCATGATCAGTGATGATCTGTGGACAGTGACATTGAATACCGCATTCAGTTATTTTTCCTTTCCCCACCCCTAGTAAAACAGTTAATTGACATTCAAAAACAAAAGTCATATGCTCTTATCTCAAAGTAGCCATAAGTTTCACAGATTTTACTTTCTGTCTCTTCTCTGCAGATGACTGTGGTCAACCCCAGCACTCTTGGTCTGGTGGACAATTCCCACCCCCAAACTGTCCTCAGTCATCTTAGTGAACAGCGTTCTCAAGGCCTGTTCTGTGATGTAATAATCGTTGTGGAGGATGTCAAATTTCGCGCTCACCGCAACATACTGGCTGCCACAAGTGGATATTTTCGTAATGCTTTCAAAACGCCTGATCTCTACACATCCAACCAGGTGCTGGAGTTAAAAGACTTAAAATCTGAGGTCTTTGCTAGCATTCTAAACTTCATCTACAATGCCAGAGTGGAGTCAAGTAGCACGGAGGACAGCAGGTCTCTGGTGGCAGCTGGAAAGCGTTTAGGAATTCCCTTTCTGGAGAAATTGCTTGACTTTGAAAGGCAGAGCTCTGCTCAAGGTCAAGCCTCTGCAAGCAGCGGGAGATCAAACAGTCAGTCAAAGTTGGCAGACACATGCACACTGAAAAAGAGACACTCAAGCCTGAGGAGTTAGACTGCTCCAAGGGCCCAAGGATTACCAATGCTTTCTCCATTACTGAGGTTGGGACAGTAAACAACCCATTCTCTACACTGGATCATCGTAACAAAGTTATTGAGGAAAGGCATTCTCCTTCGAGCTCCCAAGATACAAGCATATCACCCACAGAGAGTGAGCCTGCCCATGCTCTAACAGAGCACTCGTATGCAGTGAGCCAGGGGCAAGAATCTAAAGAGGTTAGCCAGGAGAACGATATCGGAAAATCATGCCCGTCGTTCCCCCAGCTAAGCCCGTGGTTAACAATAGACTTGGACCTATAAAGAAGCGTCGTATTCATGGTAACGGTATTCCATCTCTCTCAATTGAGCCAGGTGCAACAATGCCCACTATTACTGGCACATCTGCAGTGAAAAATTCTACTGTTGCACCATTATCTTCCTCCCAGTTATCCTCAGATGCAGCACCGGTGATACATTCCAGCCTTGATCTCTTGCCACCACTTGACGTTACGCCCTCTCAGGATGCAGAGCCACCCTGCCTCAGTCCTCAGAATACACCCAGTGTCCCTGTCTTCTGCTGCCAGCAATGCCCTGAAACCTTTAATGACTCTGCACTTCTCACCATCCACATGCAAGTACACAAAAGATTTGTCAGTCATTTGTTTTGCAAGTACTGCCATAAAAAGTTCATGCATCTGAAAAGATTGCGCAATCATGAGCAGGTTTGTGTGAAATCTCTAAAAGGTCCATTTGAGTTAGAGACAAATAATAAAGACTCTTTGAGAGTCCCAGTCTCTAATGGTACACCTAATGAAAATACAACGCAGCACTCTTCACCTCCTCTAGATCTCCATATCCCTTTAAGTTTAGACCCTACATTGACTAGCCCCCCTGATCTGTCTCAGGATCAAGTTAATGGGACCTTAAAAACAAGTAGCACTTCAAGGACATATAAATGTTCCGTATGCAAACGGGCTTATGTGACCATTTCCAGCCTAAAAAGACATGAGAATGTACACTCATGGCATAGAGCCTATCCTTGTCACTACTGCAACAAAGTTTTTGCTCTGGCTGAGTACCGCACAAAGCATGAGATTTGGCACACTGGGGAACGCCGGTACCAGTGCATCTTTCGCTTGGAGACCTTCTTGACGTATTACATCCTCAAGAATCACCAGAAGTCTTTTCATGGCATCGATCCACAGCTGGCTGTCAATAAAAAATCAGCAAATGGTGGATTCAAGGGTAGTGTCTACCCCATAAAGCTCTACAGGCTTCTCCCAATGAAGTTTAGAAAGAAACGGTATAAGTCATACAGTCAGACATACTCTGAGGGGTTCGAGGGCAATGATGATTCCTACAGTGAACCACTGGGCAGCTGTTCCCCCTACACTTTTTGACAGTGCAGTACCTACAACTAATTCAGATGTTGTGAATGGTCAATCATTATTTTCAATGCCAGTGACATTCATGGCCACTCCAAAAATGATGGCCTCAGAAACTCCTCGCATCAGCTTTGACAAACCGTGTGACCAAAACATAGGATTTCCTATGTCATCTGAGATGGACCATCCTTCAAAACACCTTTCTACTGATTTCAAGAAACAGTCTGGATTTGATGGCAAAGGGTCACCGCTCTTCAGCCACAGATTTACAGATTCTTCTCAAGAGAAAAACACAGGGACCTCTCTCATTTCAAATGGAATGGACAGAGATTCTTCAACAGAGAAAAACTTAGAAAACAGCACAGACATACTTCCATTCCTCGACATACCGTCTGTCTGCTCCTTCGAAGGGTTGAGCAGGCTGAGTGAACTGTCAGCAGCAGCACAAACCATCGAGGACATGGCTAATCAGCTGCTACAAGCAAGACCCGAGAGCATAACACTCGGATCAGCCACCTAGTGGAAAGACAGAAACGTACATTGCTAAGCCTGCATGTCCAGGCCCATCCGTTGACAACCAAGTCCTTCCCCTCTGCCAAATAACTGTGAAGATTGGCAACGAGGCAATTGTTCGACGAAAAATAAAAGGCTCAAAGCTATTTCCGAAAAAGAGGAAAAGGAAAAGCTGGAGACAAGAAGGCATAGGTCAAAATAGCCCTGCAGAGGAGTGTATTGGAAGTCCAAGTGTGCGACTGAGAACGGAAGTTCATCGACATCAGTCACAAAAAACATATCATATGATGACCCAAATGATCCTGAAACCGACAAACTATGGCGACCCTATTACTCATATAAACCTAAAAAGAGGAGTAAGAAACTGAAACGCAAACGAACAAGGATGAAACATGTGAGATGCTACACGAGACCATTGTCACCTGAAGCCAACGAAGTCTTCAGAGAGACAACGTTCTGTCCAGATGAGAGGATCTCAGCAGACAACTATGGGGTCAGGAGGGAGCCAAGGTTTGGCAGCCAAAAGGAAGCTTTCTCCTGCCACAGCTGCGAGAGCTCTTTCTATAGCCAGACCTCCCTCAGCATGCACATCATCAGCTGCCATCAGCCACGCTGCAGAATATGTGGTAAACAAAGTCCCCTGAATGCAGCACAGCTGGGCCCACTGCAGATGATAGTGGTGACTTTATCTGCAAGAGCTGCACTGAGGATGGCTCCTGTTTCAGCTCGGATGTGGCGTCCCACAGTCTGAGCATGGAAAAACGTTACAGATGTTCTTACTGCCCACAGCGGTTCCTTTACCTCGCCACTAAGAAAAGTCACGAGAAAAAACACCTAGAAAAGTCAGATAAAGGACACAACTGCAGATATTGCTCAAAGGTATGCAAATCAGCAGTGCTGTTCGAGTGCATCGAGAGCAAGCACTTCAAGTCAGAAGATGGAGAAGATCCAGACAGGACATGTAAAATAACCAGTTCCTTTTCTAATGAGCGGATCAAACCTGAGCCTTGGGAAAGCATGTATACCTGCTCCGAGATCAAGCCAAAGATGGGGGAACCTATGGACATAGATTCTGAGGGAAGTATCCTACAATCGCCAGTGTCTACAAGAAAACATCTTTGTCATTTCCTTACGCAGCAGATGGCAGGTCTTTCACTCCCCTTCCTTCAGAGATAAAGAGGAAGAAGTCCAAGAAAAAAAACATTTTGGAACATTCTAAAGGATTTGGATTTGAGGGGCACACACAGGACTCTGTGACATGGGGCCAACAGGATTGACCTGCCAACACAGGTACAACCAAGTAAAGTGCTGACTCAGTCCAATCTGGCAGCCAAGAATACTGTTACCAAAGGAACTTCCCAACAGCCTACAGTTGCTCATGTCAGAGCGACATTTCTGTAAAGAGGAACCACGTTTCACACCCACGACAGGAAGGAAATGCATCTCCTGCTGATGTCACTTAGAATAATGACGTAAGTGACAAGGCAGGCTTTACAACATTTGAATAATGGGGAAAAAACGCACAAGAAAGTATGAGGAGGTTAGCGTAGCGACTTTGTCTTCAGAGAACGTGTGATGTACATATAGAGTATTTTTGGTCGTTTGAACTACTATTGGTAGTTTTCCAAGTTTTTTTATGAGAAAAAGTGGGTTTATTTTTATACATTTTTATTTGTCTAAGTCAGGTGGATCTTCCCTATTTCATTGCTCATAGTGTTGTACTCTATGCATTAAGTAAAGTGAACGGCTAGCTGCACCTTACAGTAAAGATAACTGCGAGTGATTGTACTTTTATTGTAACACAACACCATTACCACCATTTCAGTCTATTTTTTTGCACACCAATGCATTAATAACTCTGCTGATAAATGCAACAAATTATTTTCCTGAATATACCAAAAGTTTTACCTTTCATTTATAAAACTGTTTAATTTTGTCAAATACTCACAACAAATACTTAAATAAAAAAAATAACACGTAACACAAGTCATGTTATTAAGTGGCCTATAACTCAATATCTTGTTCAAATTACTGTAATGTTGTAAAATGTAATAATGTTAGCCACAGTTATGAAATTTAATCAATGTTTTATCACATTATCTCCTGGTTTCACAAACCAGGCTTAAGCCTGGTCTCTAACCAAATGCATCTTTGCGCTGTTTTAACTAAACTTACATAGACATATCTTAAAATAGTGTTTATCTCAAGATGCACACCAGTAATGTTTTTTTCCTCAGGCACATTTATAAAATATACTTTAATATCTTAATTGAATTAAGGCCTAATCCTGGCTTAATCTAAGCCCTGTCTGTGAAACCAGGCGTACATTTAGCAAACGAAAATCGAGGCTGTGGGATAGACGAACAGTTCATGCAATAGAATGTATTTTGAGATTTTAATAAACCATTTGTACAAATGGTTAATTTTATTTTCTGCAGAATATGACAATATTATCTTAAGAGTTATTTTAAGAATTGGAAATATTTTGGAGAGATGCAGGTTTTTGTTCGCTGAATGTTAAATGTGCACTTTGCAGGATTTTTAGTAACTGTTTGCCTCTCCTCGGGCATCATATAAGTTGCACACGCATCCCAACTGACTCAATATACTGGTAACGGGCAGATGCGCGATGAGCTATTTGTTTATCGTGCATTAATAGCATTTACTTTTTGTCTATATAAGAAGTTACACCAATAGGTGACTGGCTGTACTTTGTGAGCTATCTTTAGTCTAGGTCGCTAATAAACAACAATTACGTGTCATTGAAAAAAAAAACCTAATTACATATATTACGTAAGCAATAAGGCCCTGTTTACACGAGAACGCTCGCGGGTGAAAACGCAAAAATATTTTATCGGATGTGCCTTTCGCTTACACGGCGACGGCGCTTTTGAGGCTTAAAAACGCAAAAAGTGAAACCACCCTCCAGAGTGGAAATCTTAAAACGCTTCACCGTCGCGTTCCCGTGTAAACGGTAAAAACGCAAAAGTCTGCTTGACAGTGAAGGTTGTACGCAGGCGCGTGGACTTGGTGTTGCTGTAGCACGCACTCCTAGCCACTTGGAGTGCATACTACATTGAATTTCTCAGACATTTGCGTCACCATTTGCACGTGAATTTCCCACACAAAACGCTCGTCTAAACGCAGAATAAAAATGATGACGCAACGCCACTTTTGCGTTTTCTCTTCAGAATCGTTTCCGTGTAAACATAGCCTGAGATATGACAGGCTGTGCTGTATCGTGAATAAGTAACGGCTCAAGGGCGTTGTTTTCGCGAGTGCCTGCAACCCCTTGAGCCGTTACTTATTCACGATACAGCACTTGCCTCGAGTATCTTATTGCTTTTATAAAACGGTTGCCACATAACATTTAAGTAAAAAACAATGTTAGTGCAACTTTCTTGAAGTAAAATCACTAAAAGCCTACCTTCCGCTGGAAAAAATAGTCCCCGAGTGTGAACAGCAACAACATTCCAGTGTGTAAAATGCATGAAAGCTCAAATAAAAACAACATAGAACCGCGGTTTTGCGCAGCAATCAATAGAACCGTTGGGTGAAGCGGCTCGTAGCCGTGTTTTATCGTGAATAAAGCACAGCTCTTGGCCAATCAGAATGAAGGATTCGAACTAACCGTTTTATAAATATATATAATTAAGCCAAATAACAACATTAGCGAATTGTCATCGAGACAGGAGAACTAGTGGAGCTTCCTGAAGACAGACTACAATGTTTCGTCCTCACCTGGCTGTGACGTACGTCATCATTTGCTGGGGCTGCAGCTCAAAAATGTCCACAGGACAGTGTCTCTGTAGACCACTTCTAGTAGCCTATACTTTTTTTTTCTCTAAAAACCTTGCATAGTGCACCTTTAAATAAAATGGTATCGCAAATAGTATTAAACAGCCTTATAGCCTTGTTTTCAATTGTGGCACATTAAAGTGGCATTTACCCTTGACTAAGGTCTATTGTAATGTTGGCTGAGTTCCCTGCCAGTAATAAAATATCAAATGTCAGTTTTGTACAATTGAACATATTTCATCACATTTCCTAATGTCATATCTTTAGAATCCATTATACGGATAAAAAACATGGAGAGGTTGAGGAGAGAGAGAGAGAGAGAGAGAGAGAGAGAGAGTAGAGAGAGAGCGAGAGAGAGAATGAGTGAAACAGAACCCAGAGCTCCTCTTCCTCCTGAAACTGCAGATTTGTAAGTGGGAACTCTGTTTATTCATTCAGATTGTGTCTCTCACTCTGTCTTTGGCCCTCCATGCTGACCCATCTGAGAAGCTCATTCCCGTTTCTCTGTTGGTCCTCCACACAATGCGGCATTCAGTGTCCCGTCTGGGCCCACGTGACACCAGTGCCAGATGTTGTGAACTCTCCGCCACCGTCAACTCCACTCTCTGGAGATATGCTGAGATCTGGTAGCAGGTTTGTGCCTGAGACAGAAAGACTATCAGTAAAATGTATGTGAAGGTTTTCATTCCAGGTCATTGGGGAATGTCTGGTAGTTTATTCATCTATACCAGAAAGTTGTTTTACATTTTTCAAAAACTTCACCAGACAGCCTATCAGCTACTTATATGTTGTGCATGCCTAATCCATCAAAAAAAAAAAAAAAAAAACATCTGCCAGTCTGACTCAAATATTGGCCAGTCACCTATCTAACCGACATAAACATATGTTAAAGGACTTTTATTTCATTTGCAACATAATACTTTACAATAGCACAAGCCCTAATAACGCCAACTGACAAGTCATGGATTAAGGTGCAACACATCATAAATTTGCATATCTATATATATATATCTATATATATATATATATATATATATCAGGGGCTGTGCAAAAGTTAATTGCGTTTAATCGCATGCAAAATAAAAGTTTTGTGCTTACATAATATATTTGTGTGTGCTGTATATAATTATTTTGTATATATAAATACCTATGCATGCATGTAATTATTTGCGCTTAAATTCTGTATATATATATATATATATATATATATCATATATATATATAAATATAAATATTTATATATGAATAACACATTTTCTTAAATATATACATGCATGTGTGTGTATTTTTATATAGAAAATAATGATATACAGCACACACAAATATATTATGTAAAGCACAAGACTTTTATTTTGCATGCGATTAATCGCAATTAACTTTTGCACAGCCCTGATATATATATATATATATATATATATATATATATATATATATATATATATATATTGATAAATCCAAAATAAAAGTTTGTGTTTACATAATATATGTGTGTACTATGTACTGTCATGTGTATAATTATTTGATTTATATTATATATAAATATTTTTTATATAAAAAACATTTTTTTTCTCAAATAGCCTTGCATGTATTTATATACAATACGTAATATATACACATATATTATGTAAACACAAAATTATTGTGGATTAATTATTGCCCATGCAATATACATGGGTGTATTTATATATACATACATAATATAAACATATATTATGTAAACACAAACTTATTGTGGATATGATTAATTATTGTCCATGCATATATATATATATATATATACATATATATATATATATATATATATATATATATATATCCTATACACACACAAACTTAACAAATATTCTATAAAGAAATAAACTGAGCAAATAATAAAAAATAATTCTGAGTACAAGCAAAAATTCAAGACACTTTACTGATAGCCATCAGATCTTTAGAGACCTGCTAGTGGCCAGGCTTGATGAGTTACGTAATCAAATCAAAACAACGTTAAAATATGTAATTCAGCCTACATTTTTGTGCTCCTTTGGTGAACTGGCCACGTTTTATGGTGTAGACTATGCCAAAAGATGATTTTCACATTTACATTTTTGGAATGTCTGAAGAAGAAGATGTCACATTATCAGCCTATGAAATGGGTCCATCTATAGTCTGATTAATATAATAATATTAGAATACAATTATTTATGTATGACATTAATAATGTATTTATAAATAAAAAATAAAGTAATAAATAATATTACTTTATTATAATACACCCAGTCATAAAAGTAAAAAGTGAAACAAAAACAATATGTCTTATAAATGTTTGCAGCATAAGGCCTACTGACCAGCGATGGCCCATACAGTGATTCACTTTGCAAAGTTTTAAATACTAAAATTAAAGATTACAAGTGTGTTTTTCAAATGACTTTTGTGTATTTAGAGCGGCATTAACTTTTGAAAGTCCTTTCAGGTAACGTTAAAAGACAGTCTATCCACAGCAGATCTTCCAACCTACCCTTGCAGTGGCTGTTTCAAAACCTAGTGAGCGGTGTATCTTGTTAGTAATTCAGTATGGTAAGTCGGAGTCCCTACAACGCCAAAATATGCTTTCTCAGTCGATAACTAAGTTTAAAAACACAAGTAACTGGGTTTCTTCCGAGGGCCCCCTCCATCTGCTTTGTCGCTCGTCCTCCACTAGGGCTTCCGTTTGTTTTGACTACATGATGTTGCCTGTGTGAGTTGATTCACACAAATCCCGGTCTGGCGTCGCGACCAATCGCGCTGAACCGATGACGCTTTGGAGGGACGTCCATCCGTGAGCCTGCATTCATAAACGGATGTGATAAGTGTTGAATGTACTGTACAGAGACGAAACTTGGACCATGGCGGAAGAAGACGACACGAAAATCCGGATTTTGCAGAGCCTCAGAGGAAAGATATGTAAGTGCGACACGCTGCGAGTTTGATGTGTGTGTAAGAGTGTGTTTAGATGGCTTTGAGAGAGAAAGAAAAGGATCGGCACGGGGGAAAGAGGGGCGCGGTAGGAGCACACACACACACACACACACACACACACACACACTCACTCACACACACACACTTAGATACTGGATGAGGCACTGAGAACCCAGCGCAGTTTGCCACTTTTTACGCACAGTTTGTATATGTAGTGGTATTTTATATTTAAATAATGTTTACATCTTCAGTGACAGATATAGCAAAAATAATAAAAAAAATCCCATTATCTGTGCGTTAGCCGTGGTGCTAACGTGCCTCCATAGCCTGGTTCCCCCTCACAACCGCCGTTTTTATTCACTATCATGTTAATACCGAAGTGAAATCTTATTTTTTATCTTCCCGTTTTAACAAAACCCGTCTTTATGTCACCAGAGTTGGCGGTAGTTTGATTCATTCTTACCCGGATTGAGGTTGTGAAATAGACGGTGGAGTCTTCGCCAAAATTTGACAAATTCTTGAGCTGGACGGAAGTTGTTACATCGCTTTAAATGCGCTAACACTGACAGACAATAATAATAGTAATTTACAATTTTCTTCAAACCCATTTGTAAAAGTGTACAGTATATTTTAAAATGTACCTCAATAGCCGTGAAGTGATTTCAAATGAAATACACAGTACGCACTACATTTATTTTCCACATTACAGTTAGTACAATAAAAATTGTGGTAACTTAGTATTAGCTAACGTACTGTCATCTAAAAAATATATAAAAATGTCAGAAAGATTTTTACACACTTTGCAGAAATCAATCACATATTAATTTATAATGACTTCTATAGCTAAGTTAGATTGACTAATATGGGCTAGCTGTTTGTTAGGGTACTTCACTGTAAAAAGTGTATAAGATCATTAGAAATGTCACTCTTTTGTATAATCCAGTTTATCCCTGTTGATTTAGTGATAGATTGATACCATGGTAATATTATTTTTGGAGTTTTGCCATGGTACTAATAACATTCTTTGAAAGGACAATTTAATTGCAAATGTCATCATTATTCACAATTACTGACAGTATAGGTTTGGAGTACAGTGTAAAAATAGTTTTATCATTGTCAAGTAATAACTTTTGAATTACATCTAATAACATTTAAATGAACTTATTTAAAAAAAATCAACTGCATGTTTTTAAAGTGTACTGTTATATTACATTTTGATACCAATGTTGTAAAATGGTATTTTAGGTCAAGTAAAATGTTAAGTCATGTAATAACATTCATTTTGAATTATATTTAATTAACCAACTGGAAAATTGGAAAGGCAATAGCATATTTTTAAAGTGTACTTGCCTTATGATACACTTGTAAAATTGTACTCTTTTTGTAAGGGATAGTACAGCTGTCACTATCGGCAAATGAATGATCGCCGTGTCTGAAATAAAATGGTCCCTGAGATTACGACTTTTTTGGCATGTCAGGTGTGTTTTGAATAGACTGAGCTGATTTATATTTAAGTTCATCTTAAAGAGAGATTTTCTTTTTGCTGTCAGAATGATTGGTGCTTATGTTTTCACTGTCTCCCACCCTCACCCACCAAAAAGAAAAGAAAAATTGAACTGAAACCTTCTGTGTTGCAAGTGACTTTGTGGTAAATCATCGCTCACTGGAAGCCTCATATCCAAATCATATTGCTTAATTCGTGTGAAGTACAGAGTAAAAGAAAATCGTACAATAATGTAATAAACATAATATAATGCAATCAAAATGTTGAACATTTTATTTCTAACAAACTTTTGTTAAAACGTTTGATTTCCATTAATAACCCAGATATAAGTTAGTTAAGTACCTGTCTTAATAGATATTTTAGCATTATGTATATTCATGGCCATGTTTAAAACTGTGTGTGTGAATGCGTCATGATCGTGTGAAAGACATCTCTGTTATCTTTCCACCTGGATGAGGGCTTTACTGATTACAGTAACCTGTGTGTGCCACTGTACTGAAACCACTGTCTACAATGGGGGTGTTTTTAGTTGGGACTTTTAGGGCATTTGGGAAACTTGAAAGTTCCAACCTCTGGTCAATTCGATAATGTGTTGAGTAAAGTGATAAAAAAAATTATAATAGCAATATTAGTGAATAGTACCTTGTGTTGTGGATGTAGTTTCAAATTTCAGACATTTTGAATTGGATCAAAAAAGTTAATCAAATATGTCCCAAGAATGGGTATTGTTCAAAATTCATGTATAACTATTTTGATCCACTTCAAATGTTGATTACTGTATGTAAAATCATAAAATTTAGTTTTATATGATTCGACAGAAAAATAGAAAAATAGTTGTAGTTGTCATGTTTAGTGCATTAAAGTTACAGATACCTTCAAAAATAATTGGGAAAGTACAAGGGACATTACAGAAATAATTTCTATCTTGTTATTAAATACCTCATTATTTGTACATTATCTAATCTGAATTTCCTAACTGAATATTTAGGATAATCCCCTGGTTGCTTAAATACCAGAGCTTTCCGAAGAACTGTTTTTTAAATTATAGCCAACTGAAGTCTTCGGTCAAACCACTTACTCAGAGTCAGAGTTTTATTTTCCCTGACTGAAAAGATGAAGTTCAGGATAAATCAGGGAGATACCGACTGAATGACACACTGTAAACACAGACATGTCTATGTGTTATCAAAATATACAGGGGCACACATGACCATGTACAATTGATCAGTTGCTAGCTGTTATAGTTGTGCAGTTTGTCTGTGTGTTATCAACACACTGGGCTAAATATATAGTGTGGTTCTGCTCCACTCCTATTTTTATGAAAGGATAAGGGCATTCATTTGTTGTCTAGTGTTTTGTAGTTGGTTGATAACAACTGTTATGTCTTTGTCTTATAATGGCTACTGCCCATTGGTCTGTGAGGTGAATGAATGCAGCTCAATGGCTTTTTCATTCACAAAAACACACCACTGTTTCAGAATGACTGTTGTGAGTTTTTTGTACGTAGGCCACGGTGTGTTGTGCGTCACACTGCAGGTACGCAAGTTACCAAATCGGGACGTATGTCAACACCAAGCATAACCAAGAAATTGGGTTACGGGTGGCCTTGACAGATTAAAAATGTATTATTATTATTTATTATTATTCAATTCCTGCAAAAATTAGGTTTTAATTCCGATTTAAGCCACAATTTGACTGTGGACATGGTCAAAATATATTAATAACAAATACCAAGAGCCAGTGTTAAGTTCACATAAGTTCCACAGAGAAATTAGCATATAAAGATTTGAATAGCTTCCCTAAAAAGTCATACTTAAAATAACACCGTAAGAAAAAGAAAATCCATAGATAAACAGATAATGTCCTGAAGAAATATATAGATTTAATGATAATGGAGTGACCAGTACCTCTTCTGTTAATTTTAAGTTGTTTTTTTTTTTAACAGGTAAAACACATGAAAAATCAAGACGGATAATTCCTTCGTATTAATGGGCCCTATTTTTACGGATTGTTCTTATATTAAGAGTGTAATCTAGAATCTCAGATTACACTCGGCCCGTGTCACTGCATCACCTGTCAATGACGTCATATCGCGTTACCCGTGAGAATTCATGGAAACGCCAAAGACGTTTTAATATATTATGTGTTTTATTAGACGTGTGAACTGAACAACTATTTGGATACTAGGGGTGTAACAATATATCGTGCCACAATATATCGCAATACAAAAATGCAACAATACGTATCGTGGATAGTGACAATATGTATCGTGGATAGTTCCCTAAAATAAAAATTACTGTGTGAGAAAAAATTCTCACAAAGGTTTTAGTGTCATTACTACATTAAACTACTATATATAATGTTAATTATAATGCATAATTATGCAATGGGGAATATTTGTGGGTGCTGATAATCCCAAATAACTTATGTAACTTGACCAGTAAAAAGTTTCTGACATTATTTTAAATATATGTAAGTTACATATCTATTCAGAAAAAGTGCAAGAATATTCATCTAAAATAATTCTGTAATTTCAGCTTCAGAATCATGAATATTGTATGTATATGTCACCATTGTCCTTGGGTTACAAGCACCAAGTCCAAACATATTCATTTAAACCCACAATGATCAAAGTTAGCATTTTAATCAACAGTACATTTTTTGTTAACCTTTTACCATATGTCTTGTAGTATCGCAATAATATCGTATTGTGAGTTCAGTATCGTGATCTGTATCGAATCGTGACATGAGGGTATCGTTACACCCCTATTGGATACTCTTAGCGACAGTCGACAGAAAATGAATCATTGTTATAGTTCAACACAGTCTTTTTGAATCTTGCTTTCTTGATTTACCATGTGTAAGATGTTTATGCCTAAGATAAAACACAATTTTGTCATGTAGTTAACACATGAAAGTGTGTTCTTGTTAAATAATTTCTCTGCCATTCAATAGGCTTTATTTTTAAATTAATTGCATGCCATTTAGCAACATAAGTCATCCAGCTTTTGTTAATATTACATTATAATTTCGATCTAGCTTACTGCTGTGTGCAAGTGTCTCATACCAGTTTTAACATAAATTTCAACACACTCAAACATATTTGTAGTATGATGGTTTTGACCAAATAAACAGCGCTTTGTTACCCCACAATTTTAATTAGTCAAATAAAGTGACCTGTGTGAGTAGTAACTGTTTCATTAGAATGATTTTAATTAGATGATTTTACTTAATGTGAATTTAAGTGACCAAACGTATCTCACAAAGTAAGTTATGCTAAATTAAAAATATGCATAAACAACAAAGTGGAAAGAGCGACAGCGGCAGCTGTCCCAAGCTCTCGGCCCCGCCCTGCTTTATACAACAGTAACGTTAATAAAACTTTTAAAACATTACCTCGCCCATGAACATAAGTCCCGTGCTTCATCGACTGGAGGTAAATACGAGAACTCCCGTGATTCCTTCGCAGCGTCAACATGCTTGAAGCTACGCCTTTGTTATTGTTTAGAATAATCGACCTCTAGTGGCAAAACTTACATAGTGTGCCTTTAATAGAATATGTCATGACCATGAATAGCAACACACTTAGCGAAATACTAAAATTCTTTCAGAATACCTTACAAACATGCTTAAACAACAACAACAAAAAAGTCTTGGCAATATTTTTAAAATTCTCTCAAAATACCTAACTTTTTTTGTGATGTTGAGCCATGAATCTTTACTTTGGAAAGTGTAATTGGTCTCTCATGGTCTAAAAGCCTTTTTTTGCTCACTCTGATGTTATCTTTTTCTTTTCTTTCCCCCTTTTTCTTGCACACAAATGGCCACATTTACATGTGGTCACCAGCACCGGCTATCGGCAGGTGTGCGTGCACATATACAAACAGCGGGAGGAAATGTTTTCATGTTGTGATGTGTTGGAGAACTGTGAAGCATTTAGTAGTAAACTAATAACAGCAAACAAAGAGGAACTGAACTAAGGGCTGGCTCTGTGAGGACCATCTTACGACATACTCTTACGACTTTATTCTGGCCACATTGTTCCTGTGTCAACCAATTTCGATGGTCTTATTAGACATTTCAGTAATAGGTAGACAAACCTTAATAGGCTATTATATTTAAACCACCATACAATCTTTTGTTTTCTAGTAGTGGTTATGTTTTTTCCTTTGTTATCCTGCTTTCATGAAATGATTGTATTGAAAAAAGTTGTCTTTCTCTTTTAGAGGAAATAGAAATATTGCTGACTCATCTTGTACTCATGGGTGTGTCCAAATTTTACTCCAATAAAACGCCTGATGCTCTCTAGCAAAATCATAATCGCCAAATAATAGCAAATCGTCATGATTTTGTGGGCTGTGATGTGAAGTCTATTGGCTTTCTTAAAAAGAAAACAAGCTCTTTGATATGTCTCGCCCCAAAAGTCTTGTTTCAACTGTGCTCGTCGAGTGGTTTCATGGGGTCTTTAAACGTAGCAAACAAGCTGAGGTCGGCGTTTAAAATTTCTGGCTTTACACTCATTGACTCATAACCTTCTGACCGCTTACTTCATTCACTCTCAAACCTCATCCTTTTCTTGCGCCTTCAAACTTCTTTCACAATAACTATTTTGTTACAAAAAGTTTTGAGCAACACATGAAAACTATCCATAGAATCAAAACAGTAAAGCAGAAGTATTACTTTCACACTTTACACACACACACACACATATGTAAATAGCATAAACGTATTCACCGGCAACTTTATTAGGTACACTGGTTAAACCCTGTGTTAACGCAAACATCTAATCAGCCAATCACATGGCAGCAACTCAATGCATTTAAGCATGTAGACATGCTGAAGTTCAAACTGAGCATCAGAATAGCGAAGAAACATAGTTTAAGTAACTAGTTTGAACATGGCGTGGTTGTTGGTGCCACATGGGCTGGTCTGAGAATTTCAGAAACTGCTGATCTATTGGGAATTTCATGCACAACCATCTCTAGGGTTAACGGAAAATGATCAGAAAAAGAGAAAATATCCAGTGCAGAAGTTTTTTGGGTGAAAATGCCGTGTTGATGCCAGAGGTCAGAGGAAAAAGACCAGACTGGTTTGAGCTGATAGAAAGCCAACAGTAACTCGAACAATCAACCTAGGTCTGCAGAAGAGCATCTCTGAACGCAGATGAGCTCACACTGGTGTCACTCCTGCCAGCTAAGAACAGCAAACTGAGGCTATGTTTGCAATGGCTCACTAAAATTGGACAATAAATGAATGGAAAGATGTTGCCTGATCTTGTCAGGGTTTTATTCAGGGTCAGAATTTGGCATAACAACATGAAAGCATGAATTAATCCTGCCTTATCTCAGCGGTTTAAGCTTCTGGTGGTGTAATGGTGTGGGTGATATTTCTTGCCACACTTTGGGTCCCTTAGTACCAATTGAACATCATCTAAACACCACAGCCTACCTGGGTATTGTAGCTGAACATGTCCATCTCTTTATGACCACACTGTACCATCTTCTAATGGCTTCAAAGCTCGAATCATCTCAAAATTTTTCACATACTCGAATGGCTTCAACAGTCACCAGATCTCAATCTAATAGAGCACCTTTAGGATGTGGTGGAACAGAAGATTCGCACCGTTGATGTGCAGCCGACAAATCTGCAGCAACTGCATGATGCTCTCATGTCAATATGGACCAAAATCTCTGACGAATGTTTCCAGCAACTTGTTGAATCTATGCCACAAAGAATTAAAGCAGTTCTGAAGGCAAAAGTGGGTCGAACACAGCAAGGTGTACCTAATATATTGGCCAGCGAATGTAGTTTATATAAATAAACTGTATATTTATTTACTTTATATATATATATATATATATAAAGTATATGAATATT
This sequence comes from Hybognathus amarus, assembly GCA_030378365.1. NCBI lineage: Eukaryota > Metazoa > Chordata > Actinopteri > Cypriniformes > Leuciscidae > Hybognathus > Hybognathus amarus. Next base: position 798,645 of record JAQIUQ010003013.1, on the reverse strand, counting down.
AACTTCATTAATATTTTTGTCTCATACTTTCAGATGTCACAGGAGTTGAGGGAAGGGCACTAGGGTTATGTTTATAATACTCATATACCCCTTTCCCACCAAAGCATTTTGAGAGCCGGTTCGGAGCCGGTGCCTACTCGCGAACCAGTTCTTTGTGTTTCGACAGCCAAAGAACAGGTTCTCGGGCCAGGAAAATGGCTCCAAAGCGAATGAGCTCGGTATGGCTCAGTACGGTTTCGGCTCGCTTTGCTTTTCCACTGCGTGGTACGGCTTGACACGACACAACATGGTTCGCTTTAGCTCGGTTGCTTTTCCACTGCAGTTAGTACCGCTTTAAAGTGGGTGGGATTATAAACTTGATCGATAACAGCGGTGGCTGTTGCTGGCTATTTGAAATCTAGCGGGTTTGGTTTCTCGTGTCGATGTCTATTGGTCGCAAATACAATGACGCTGGTACTGAAGATTCTGTCTGACCAATCAGTGATCTGCAGTGTTTCATGTCGCATTTAGTACCGGTACAGTATGCTTGGAACCTCAACAGACCAGGTACCGTTTAAGCGGGCCTTACCGTACCGTTCCATGCAGTGGACAAGGGCCACAAGTGAGCTGTGCCGAGCCGTACCGTACCATGCAGTGGAAAAACGGCACAAGTGAGCCGAGCCGAGCTGTAACGTACCATGCGGTGGAAAAGTGCCAAAGCGTGCTGTACCGAGCCGAGCTGTAACGTACCATGATGTGGAAAAGTGCCAAAGCATGCCGTACCGAACCGTGACATGCAGTGGAAAAGTGCATTTGCTGGACAAGGACCGTTCTTTATTATGACCAACAACACGACAGTAAAGGTTGTGACCGCCATTTAGGTACATTTAGGTATTGCCCAATGGCCACCAAAGCGCTTTACATTTGCCTCACCTATACATACACTCATTCATACACCGACGGCGGTGTCAGCCATGCAAGACGCCATCCAGCTCGTCGGGAGTAGCTGGGGTTAGGTGTCTTGCTCATGGACACCTCAACACTTGTTCAGGATGTTCAGAGCTGGATGTTCAGGTGAAACCTGGGATTGAACCACCAACCTTCTGGTTTGTAGACAACCTACATGAACCACTGAGCCACTGCCGCCCCCAAAAACGAAGCGCTAGTAGAAAGATCATACGGCGATTGAAGTAAGAGTCTTCTTCTGACCCCAATATAGGATCGCAAAGGCAGGAGAAAGTTGGCGCAAGCGTTTCTGGGAAATTTAGGACTTATGGCGACGTACACAGTGACATAACGGCGTCGTACGCTGGGCATTCTAGTCAGTGGAATAAAATGAATTTTTATTAACCAAGTTCGGGAGGAGCACGTTCAGATAATTAACACGACAGCAATCAGCAATCAATAATTAGAGGGTACAAAAATAGACTCAGCAGTCTTACCTCAATCCATTGATAGTTTGCAGCATCCCTCCTCCACCCCTTCTCCACATTCCTAGTTCTCCACACTCCTCTTTCTAAAAATCACTTGCATACGGGGGAGTACTCTGGGTTCGGGCAGAATTCCGAGCTCGGAGCCCTCCCTCCGGACAGCACGCCAAATACGCATTGATTCTTACTCGCTCAAAATTATATGTAAGTGTGAACTCGTGAAACAGGTTCTGAGAAGGTTCGCAAGTTGAATCAACTTTGAACCAGCACCAGTTCCGAACCAGTTCTTTTTTGGTGGAAATGAGGTAACAGGATGCGGTATATATACTGTGCAGAGAACGGCAGTTTTTTTTAATGCATGAGCAACCATCCATAATGTCTAGCTACATTTGCCAAAATGCGCAGTGTAACACAATGCATGTATTAGCATGCCACAATGCAGTGCACTCAACTTGACCTTCCATTCCTAGTGTAACGCATGATTTGTGTTGATTTGATTTTATTTTGTGAGAAGTAAGAGACCACAGAGTAACACGACACTTTAAAATAGCACAGCTACTTGCTTTGTCTATTGGAAATTGGTTACTTCGGGGAAAAAGATCAGTTGTATAGAATATCAGCACTTTTTTGTTCGCTCAATGTCAAATTTGACCTGTATTCAAGCTGTGTAATAATAACAACCAAATTTATTTCTAATATATAGGGTTGGGTATTGTTTGAATTTGAACGATTCTGATTCCTTGTTTCGATTCCGGTACCTAACGATTCTCGATTCCGATTCTTTTAAGAGACAGGGTCAAAAAAGTTTAGCTAACCTTGCTAACCAACGGTCTTTTTGAAGGTCCTTCTGTCACACATCATACTCCCTTTGTCACAAATTTTGCATTTTGCAGAGATTTCGTTATTTTTAGAAAAGTGAAGCCAAACTTTGGACCACCGACATAAGCTACTCATGTTCGACTCGCGCGGTTATGTGAAAACTTCCGGTAAATGCTTCTTCATTGGTGTTGTTCAGTGGTTTCTTCTTCCAGTCGGCGGACTGTGAATATCGAAACTAGGAATCGAAATTTTAGCTTTTAAACGATTCCGGGAAAAACTAAAAGTTAGTCCCGGTTCCAATCGATTCTCGATACCCAATCCTACTAATATAGCTAATACGGGACACCTGTTAATAGTTAAATGACGCAGACTGTAGACCAAACACAGTTCCAAACACAGCCTGTGTCTATTTCTAAAGTTATCTTTTCTGCCTTTTCAGTATTTTTCCAAGGGCGTTGCAAAGTAAAATTATTAAGAGCCTGGCTAAAGTAGCTTCAAAAACTAACCAACTCCGTGTTTCCCCTTCCGGTCTATCTAGTGGGTGTATGTTAAGTTCTCTGAAAAGCAGTTCAGGATGGTGTCACAGCAGGTCTCTGGGGCTGGTTGTGTGATTCAGGGCAGGAGGGCTTAGCTCAGAGCTCAAGAGTCGCTTTAGTTTTTACAGTCAGTGGCAATGGGCTTAGACATTAATAGTTCTTTAAAGAGCTGAAGCAGATTGACGCTGTCACCTCACACACCCTTAGCAGTGTGCAGTGCTTACACAGCTAACACTAAACAGTCTCTGCTTTTACCACTAAACCGAGTTGAATGAAGTGATGCAATCCTCTTCAAGAGTGAATGTGATATTAACTGACTTTTGCACTGTCACTCGTGGGATCATATTGTTTACTAAAAATATTTCTATAAAATATATTTCTGCCAGTTGCCATCAGAGTACTTCTGCCTAAAATAAATCCTAATGGGTACTATCAAGTTGTTGTAAATGAAGGCAAATTCTGATTTTTTTTTTAAATCAGCAGTTTCGCTTTTCTTGTAGGGATGCATTCTGTGACCATTTGTGTTGTGGTTTTATTTTTTGTCTGGTCATTCTTTCATTTTTTTAAAGATTTTTCTTGTGTTTGTTTGTTTTTGTCTAGTCTTTTTTTGTTTTGTTTTTGTATACAAAACTCAAACTTAGATACAATTGTGACAATAATGAAAATGGATGGTTCTATTTATTGTTTTGTTTTTTTATTTGTTGTATTCAAAAGTACTCAAAAACTGATGGTTATGTTACAGTTTTGGTTTGTTTGTTTTATGTGTGTGTGTGTGTGTATTTGTGGTTTTGTCTTGTGTTGTCTTGGCTTGTTTTTCTTTGTACACAGTCGTAACAATAGTGAAACTGATGCCAGTAGATAAAATGCAAATGGTATCAGTAGATGTTTTCCTCTTTTTCTACATTGATTTTGAAGTGCAATTCTAATCAATTGAAAAACCAAAATAACACTCTTAGCTTAAAGATTAGGCAAAATATGTAATCCTGCAAGAGCCTAAGTATGTGTTGTACTCTAATGATTGGTGTGGAGGACCGTAAATGATGACCATCCCATCTGTGGAAAAATTCAGTTCTGCATTATGAATGCATTTTTCTTGCGTCGTTTTTGTGCGTGTCTATGATTTGAGTACACAGCATGTAGGGAACTCCAGAGTTTAGTGTCTGCATGTGTGTGTGAAGCCCAGTGTATCTTGTTTGTTCGGGCCTCACGGTTGTGGTTTGTGTTCACTTCCGTTGCTAAGCATGCAGTGCTACACATGTTGGCTTCTTTTCATCACACCTGTGTGTATGTGTGTGTGAGAAGAGAGGGTTAACTCTAGGGCATTGGCTGCTATCACGGCTCCCTGCGGCAGCGTGCTGTTGGGAGTTCGGTTTCCTCCGAGTCTTTATCTGTGTCGACTGTGAGCATCATTATGAGCTGCTCTGGGTTGTATTTGCTGTTGTTTTCTGAATGGTTCCGGGGAAGTGGTGTGTGAGAGTGTGCGTGTGCCGGAAACCGAGACTGTGTAATTGCTAAAGGTGTTTGTTGCAGACTTTGTGCATTCAGTCTCTGCTCCCTAATGAGAAGATAAGCATCTCTTGTAAGGTGAATTTTATTGGGTTATCAACACATTATGAAGTCATATTTCACCCCAAAAGAAGAAAAGAAATTATATTTTGCATGTAGAAAATTAAGGTTATTTTTAATACTTTTGATATGCATTTTGACATTATTTTTTGACACTCTACATTGCCCATTGAATTCTATTTATTTATTTTTAATTTTTTTGCAAAAAAAATAACTTATCACTATATAATAATTCATCCTGTTTTGGCCGTATATCAGCATAAATAACATGCAGTGCAAAAGAAATTCTATATTTTAAAATCTACAAACACTAAATAAAACTGTGCATATATATATATATATATATATATATATATGTATATATATATATATATATATATATTAGGGTGCATATATATATTTTAGGGCTGTCAAACGATTAATTGAGATTAATCGCATCCAAAATAAAAGTTTGTGTTTACATAATATATGTGGTTGCACTGTGTATAATTATTATATATATATATATATATATATATATATATATATACACACACACATGCTTGTATATATTTAAGAAATATTTTCATGTATATACTGTACTATATATTATATATAAATACAAATATTTCTTATATAAATAATATTTTTTACTTGTATATACATGCATGTGTAATTTGTGTATGTATATATAAAAAATAACTATACACAGTGCATCCACATATATTATGTAAACATAAACTTTTATTTTGGATGCATTAATACGATTAATCATGGCTAATATATATATATATATACGTACATATATATATATATGTATATATATGTATCTATATATATTATATATATATATATATATATATATATATACACACATGCACAGTTTTATTTAGTCTTTGTAACATTTTTTTTTTTTTAAATGTACTGAACATTTGAATTTGTATCATGGTAATGCGAATAATATTTTGTTTTTGTATTACAGTAATTCAAATTTGAAAGAAAATTGTTGTTTTTGAGTATTTGATTTAATAATTTTACACTTAGTTTAACAAAATGATAAAGGTCATAAAATAGGCTGTATTATGATTATGCGAAATGCAATTCTTAGTTTTTTTTTGGGATTACAAATATGACATGCACACCTTCTTACAACAAAGTTTGTCTCAACTAAATAAGAACAACTGAGTCGCATTTTATGAATGGCTTTATCAACAACAAAAAAAAGCTATCTTGTGGGGATTTTAGAAGAGACTTAAAACTGAAACCTGCGAACCACATTAAAGAATCCAGTGCATCGAAAAGTATAAATTTAAAGTTTTTAGGTGCTTTTTGTGTTTATTAATTGTTCTTGCGTTCTCTAGCTGTGTCATCCTGGTTTGATGTGGTCTGCATCAGTTATGGCCACATCGTCCCTCGAACACTAATATGTGTGGTTGCATGTGTGTGTTTTTGAATTTGATCTTTTGAATCAGCGCTCTCCTGGAAGCCCCAGTGCATGCTGGGAGGAAGTTAATGCTTCTCGTCTGTAACCACATCTTAGATGAGCTCCACGTACAGCGGCCACATCCGCCTCAAGCCTCTGCATCACCACAGCTCTCCTGCCAGTGTGTGCGCATCAGATAGTGTGTGTCAGTGGCCGTACACATCCGACCCTACAACTGACAAACCTCTAGGCTATATTCAAATGCATTGTTTAAATGTACCAAATATATATATATATATATATATATATATATATTCTAAGGATCTAACGCATAATGTCCTTAGGCAGCATTTATATACGTTTACATTTCTGGGAAAACTGACTGTAGCTCAAAGTGCCTTTTTACACACCTATTACTCTCCTCTCGGCAGGTGAAGCAAAGAATCTGGGTCCGAGCTCAGGTCCGAACCGACTCTACGTGACCTCTCCACCTTCTGTACAATCAGTTTGGACCAGGAGGAAGTATACCGCACAAAAGCCTCCGAGAAGAGTGTAAGGTGAGATGGTGAACACGCATAAGCGCACAAACATCACATGCAAACTACGTGCTGATGTTGATGATATTCATCTTAAAAGAACAGCACTTCTCATATATGTGGTTTTCATGCTGCTTTCTCAAAAATGTAGGTCTACATTTTTTTTCTGTCAGTTATGTACACACGTAATTTAAACAAGACCGGAAAGACTGCGCTTTTATGTTGTTTTATTTAGCCTATCACAGTAGTTGCTCAATATACTATACACTCTCAGGAAAAAAGGTACAAAAGCTGTCACTGGGCCTGTACTTTTTCAAAAGGTAAACTTTTGCCATTTTAGGTGCTAATGTGTACATTTAGGTGCTAATATGTACATCTTAGGTGATAATATGTACATCTTAGGTGCTAATATGAATATGTACATTTCAGGTGCTAATATGTACCTTTAGGTGCTAATATTTACATTTTGGGTGCTAATGTGTACATTTAGGTGCTAAAGTGTACATTTTAGGTGCTAATGTGTACATCTTAGGTGCTATTATGTACTTTTTAGGTGAGAATATGTACATCTTTGGTGCTAATATGTACATTTCAGGTGCTAATTTGTACCTTTAGGTGCTAATATTTACATTTTAGGTGCTAATGTGTACATTTAGGTGCTAAAGTTTACATTTTAGGTGCTAAAGTGTACATTTTAGGTGCTAATGTGTACATTTTAGGTGCTAATATGTACATTTTAGGCGCTAATATGTACATTTTAGGTGTTAATGTGTACATTTTAGGTGCTAAATGTGTACATTTTAGATGCTAATATGTACATTTCAGGTGCTAATATGTACCTTTAGGTGCTAATATTTACATTTTAGGCGCTAATGTGTACATTTAGGTGCTAAAGTTTACATTTTAGGTGCTAAAGTGTACATTTTAGGTGCTAATGTGTACATTTTAGCAGTGTCTAATATGTAAATGTTTGATGCTAATGTGTACATTTTAGATGCTAATATGTACATTTTAGGTGCTAATATGTACATTTGAGATGCTAATATGTACATTTCAGGTGCTAATATGTACCATTAGGAACCAATATGTACCCTTTAGGTACAAAAGTATACCTTTTGAGAAGGTACAGCCCCAGTGACAGCTTTTGTACCTTTTTGTGTAGCCTATATTACAAAAATGAACTAGAGTTTAGGAAAAAGAAAAGTGAATAGGTTTTAACTGCCCAAACCTAGATATTCTGTAAAACTTGGTAACCCACAATTGTTACCCTAATTTTTACCTGGTCTAACAAGGAATAGTTCACACAAAAATGTGAATTCTGTGAGCATTTTTTCATCCACATGCTGTTCCAAACTCATACGATGTTGGTTAATCTTTGAAACACAAATGAAGATATTTATATCCCCATTGAAAGTCTAGGTAACTGAAATTTAGAAGATTACAAACTGGGTCACACACTTTAATCCAAGTTATGTGAACAGATAAAATCAAGTAGAATTTTGCTGATGTTTGGTGATGTTAAATAATATTTTTGGTTTAAATTCATTTGGATTAGCTTGCACATGATATTTTTATGTTAACAATGCAGATGTTAAAGGGATGATTTTAATTAACCCTGAAACTCACCCTCACGTTGGCTTTTGTTTTTCTGTGGAACACAAAAGATATTTTGGAAAGTGTGAGTGTCTCACAATTCTTTGCCCATACAATGAAAAAGGTTATTTTGGACCCCATTGACTTTCATTGTATGGACATTAACAGTCAAACATTCTTCAGAATATTATCTTTTGTGTTCCATAGGAGAAAGTAAGTCACACAGGTTTGGATCACCATGAGTATCCCTTTAAGGTATTCTGAGTGTTTTAGCAGATTGCTGGGCTGTTCTGGGTGGTCAAAACAGTCCAATCCCAAGTCGCTGAGATAGTTTTCTATGCAAGATTTGAGACATGAATGGTGTGGGAATGTGTGCTTCAATATTTTTTTTATTTTTTTACCAGTCACTCATACATTATACTCAAAGTAGACCTTCCGCTCTGCACTGGATTTGCCTTGTCTGATGGTTCATCGTTGTGTTTGGCGATATTACGTTTTCTGTTGCAAAAGCGTCTAGTCATTGAAAGAGGCACATTTTCTCACACTCTTTCTGAAAGCTTTTCCTTGTGGTATTTCACAACATTTTTTCCCCTCTGTTCAAAGGGCTCTGTTGGCTGTGTCTAAGGAAGGGTGTCCACCTACCGCGTTCCCTCACTTTTCTCTCTACACTTGCTATCTAGCACTTCTTGTCTTTCGTTCACACACTCGTTTGCCAATCAGCCTCTCTAAGAGCGTGAAGGTTTTCACCAGTCTTTCCTAATCTTTCTTTCTCTCATCTGGCTTATTATTAAACACTTTCTGTTCATGTGTGCCGCGTCGCCACGTTTTCAGTATTTCGAGTCGAGTGCTTTACCTGTAGTTGGGAAGGTCAGAATCTGTTCGTTTGTGTGAATGTATGTTGGGAGCGCATGCGCTCTTGAGTGCGTGGGCTATGAGTGTGTAATTTGTGTGTGTGTGTAGAGAGCTGGAGTGTGTGTGGGTGGATGAGCATTCTCCTCTCAAGTCTCAAGCAGAGGTATTTGCTCTTGCAGTCACACAGCAAGAAGTTAATTCTTTGCATGTGAAACCTTTTTACTCTTTAATTTAATACACAGATATATATTTACATCTGACACTGACTCCAAAAAGTATTTGGACACTTGAGTAGAATAACCACATTTTGTAATACATCGTATTAAGTTATGAACTTGATCTACTACTGAACTTGAACAACCACAAAGTGTCACAGTTATTTTTATTTTAATTATATCTATTATAATTGATAGTTCATTTATTTAATAATTCATCTATTTATAAGTTTGTTTTGTCATTTAAACACAATACTAATTGTTGTAAGATATTTTGGGTGAAATATTGTGCAATTTGTGTTAGATAATTTATGTAATGCAATGAAACTCATACATTTCTAATGGTGTCTTAAGTGGTGTCATAATAGGGCCCTATGAAATGCATTTTATTATTTTTTTTTATTTTAATCTTTCTAAATATTTTTTTGTCTTTCTGAAATCAATTTTAATGATTAATTGTGAATAACTAGATTGTTAAAATTGAATTTATGAAACATGCAATTTAACTACAATTTATTACAAGTTTAACAGAAATAAAAATTGTAGACTATTTTATTTTTCCCAAATTCTTTTTAATAATTGAATTAAATGTTAATAATAAAAAAGTCTTCTCAGCTAATTTTAAGCACTAAATCATTCATTTATTTTTATTTTACAATAATTGTGCCATATGAAATGTTGCATTTTTGTGTGTGTTGTCTTTTAACTTAAAGCATTAACAATTAAATTAATATTTTTAATATGCAATCAAATGAAAAGTAAATCAGTTTGAACGTTCTCCAGTTCTGAAATATTTTCTTTTTGCTAACGTAATCATGGCTGTGTGAATATTAAAGATAACTTTAGATAAACTAAAACATTTTTTGGTTCCACTTTATATTAAGTGGCTTTAAGCACTATGTCCTTACATTGAAAAATAAGTACAATGTATTATTGTGTTCAGGTTGTATTTTGAAACACCTTTTGCTGCTATTGAGGTGTGATTCGGGTAAGGTTAGGGTCAGGTGTGGTGGTATGGGTCGGTTTAAGGTGGGTTAAGGTGTAAGGAAGGGGCAACAATGTAATTACAAATGTAATTACATTCAATTAATTCTAGCTGTAATTACAGGCAGGTATTTTTAAAATATAAGTACAATGTGAAAACATGTATATACACAATAAGTCCATTGTATCAAATTATTATTTTCAATGTAAGTACACTTAATATAAAGTGGAATCCATTTTTATACAAAATGTAATATCCTTCTCCTCCTCTAATGCAGTTTTGTGTTTCGAGTCACTGGTGTGGTTGTGATTAACGGTTTCTGTTCTTTTCTTTAGTCCGGTTTATGGCGAGGACTTCTACTTTGAAATGCCGTGCCCATTCCAATGCCTGTCCTTCTATGTGTACGCAAGAGCATGTTCCAAATGAGGGATCTACCTGTAGGTCAGTATCTTTCACCTTGTTTTGTCTCATGTACAAGACTAATACTCAGTGTACATGTCAACTAAAGATTGTGTGTGTGTTTGTAGGTAAAATCACCATCAGGAAGGAAGATCTGTACAAGTACTGCGGGAAAGAGAACTGGTTTCCCTTACAACCCGTGGATCCAAACTCAGAAGTTCAGGTGAGTGAACAGTTAGATGGCATTGAAGCTATTCAGCACACAAACACACCCCAACAGAGCAATACATGAATACACAGCCTTACTTCCCTTCTGTGGTTAGTCACCAACTGTGGTTTGGGCCAATCGAGGTGACATTATGATTACTCATTGCCTCGACTATACCCAATGAGATCAATGTATGATTAGTCAGCTCTTATGTGTGGTCCAATGACTTGAAAGCAGATGAAGGCCTAACTCCACATCCTGTTTTTGTGGATGGTGTATGCACAGATCTGTTTTGTACACAAGTATGGTTCACTATTCAGGCAGAACCAGGGGCAGTGGGTGTGGATTAACTGTATCAGAAACAAAAAGTGTTTACGTAAAGGAGTTTGCGTTTTGTAAAATCTGTTTTGAAAAAGAAAAATTAAAGGGATAGTTCACTTTGAAATAAATTTTTGGTGCGTTTTAGCTTACCTCAAGGGCATCCAAATGTAGGTGTCTTTGTTTCCTCAGTAGTTTCAATTTAGATATTTTTAGGTCAAACCGTACGTGTCTATGAGTCATATAATGGAGGTCTATGGTCACCACCTCAAATAGCATGCATAGAGAAGTCCAAATTAAACATGATTTAATGACTCGTAAATGTAAGTACACATTGATGGCCTAAGACACGAAACGAGCGGTTTGTGTTGGAAGACGAACAGCATTTGTATTGTTTTTACCTCTGGCCCGTGCCCTCAGATCAGCTTGGACGTGACTGTGGTTACAGAGGTAAAGCGATACAGATGCTGTTCATTTTCTCAGCACAAGCCGCTCGTTTCGTGTCTTAGGCCATCAATGTGTACTTACATAAATCATGTTTAATTTGGACTTCTCTGTGCATGCTATCTTGAGGTGGTGAGCCATGACCTCCATTATATGACTGACAGACACGAACGGTTTGACCTAAAAATACCCAATTTGAAAATACTGTGGAAACAAAGACGCCTACATACTTGGCTGCCCTTAAAGTAAGCTAAAACATACCAAAAATTTATTTCAAAGTGAACTATCCTTTAATTGGAAGGCAATTTCAAAGAGCAGTTTGCCAACCAAGAAAATGTAACTTAGCAACCAAGATTTGCATACATGTTTTTTATGTTTCTATGTGTATTGATAATCAGTTTTATTTGAAATTTGGCAATATTTTGAATACTTGCACTATATATTTGCGACGATTTCTCTTTGTAATTAAGTTGCATTGTGAATATTGTTCAATTTTATTTTTATATATTTATTTTTTGAGTTGTGTCAGTTGGCTAGTTTCTTTCAACTTGCTAGATATTTTAGTTGCGATACTTTAAGACTGGAAAACACTACATGACTTTTGCTCGATTTGCAGTCTAGAAGAGATCGACAATAACTGCTGAAAGTGTGTACCAGTCTGCAGATTTTGGGCAGTCACAAAATCGCATAGTGTAAGATGGGCACAGACTGATTCCATCCATTTGGAGCATATTAAAACACAAATTATAATTTGAGCTGATTTCTAGAGCACTTATCGTAATGCATGACGCGTTGCTGCCGAAGCTGTCCTCTTATCTACCAGTGTTGCAAAAACAATAACAATACAAAAGTAAATTAAAGGGATGGTTCACCCAAAAAAAGGGATGTCGTTCAAAAACCATAAGACTTTCATTCACCTTCAGAACAAAAAAGAAGATATTTTGATGAAATCTGAAGCTTTCTGACCCTCTGTTGACAGCAACGCAACTGACATTTTGATGCTTCAAAAAGTCCATAAGAGATTGTAATATTAATCTATCTTAATCCATTGAGCGGTTGATATTCAGATTGCTTTATAAGCTGAAAAGATTCAATTTAGGCTTTTATTCACATATAAACATTGATCAGTGGACATAAAGAGAAGCTGAACCTCTATTATGCACGAGAATAAATCTCATTGGTTCTCTGACACGTTCAGCGATTGAGCTTCAGTTTACCACAACTGATCTGTGAGTTGATGAATGTTTATATGTGAATAAAAGCCTAAATTAAATCTGATCATCATATAAAAGCGAGCGTGTGTCTTCAGAAAATTTGGACTTAACCCTTTAATTCATATGGATTAGTTTTACGATCTCTTTATTAACTTTTTTTGAAGTGACAAAGTGTCAGTTGCATTGCTGTCAATGGAGGAACAGAAAGCTCTCAGATTTCATCAAAAAGGATGCTTCATTTGTGTTCTATAGATAAACGAAAGTCTACAGGTTTGGAACGACTGAGGAGAGTAATGACAGAATTTTATCTTTTAAAGTCCCTGTAAAGTCAATTCTACAAAAAAGTTCTAAACACATTATAAATGTTACATATGTATTGCTAAACATATTACAAAGTCTGTGAACTGTGAAGTACTGAAATGTGTAGTTAGACCGTTTAAACAGTTTTTCACCATTGCAAATTTACGGATTAATTGGGCGAGGCCATGGCGCACTGCAGCCCATGAGCTCCTGGACACACCCCTATTTGATGAGCGCACTGAGACTGATCTCTCCACTTACACACAACGCTCCCAAACATTTGCATTCACAGCTCAGTCGCGAGTGACTCAGTACTCGCAGTTACTACAGCTGAGCCTACAGTTAGCTAGCTATGCCTTCGACACGGACATGCACGGGCTACTTCCTGGATGCGATCATGTACAAAACAGATCGAGTATCTTCATTTAAACTCCCTTAAAAACGATCACATAAAGAAGGTTTTTAGAGCCAATACCCAGTGGTGTAGTCTGCGTGATACGCAGGTATGCGCCGTATACCCACTAGGAAATGTCAAAGATCTCCGATATGCCCAGTTTAAAAAGCGTGAAGATTCATCACAACATCGTTTTGTGAAATAAATTTCCTACGACATCAGCGCCCCTAAACGTCGACGACAGAATTAAGTTCTATTCTCAGATTCAGCAGCGCGAGCAGAGAGCACGTCAAAAACAGGACAGGTGTGTGTGTGTGTGTGTGTGTTCATGTTCATCTGAGCCTCATTGGTCTGTCACTGCTTGTCAATGTCAGAATATTTGAGATGACAAATCAAATCAAAGTAGGCGAGCTTTATGTTTAAAGACGCTGCTGAGCGCGAATTTCAGCAGAGCGACTCGACGCTTCAGTTTACGGGCAAGTGCGAGATGTAAGTGGCTAAACTTAACATTTCATATTTTACATTTTAGGTCATAAATGTTAAACGAATGACAAAAAAATAATCAGGCAAACTAATATAGTTTTGTCTAATTTTGCCATTTTGAACTGAAGTAAATAGGCCCATGTAACGTGACTCATGCAATTTAATAGTTTACTGTCATTGCGAGGGACAAGAAACATTAACAAAGCCGTTTACATCATTTTAGCCACAAGAGTTATAATGAATGTGTACATATTGAGAATATAATAATAATTGTAGCCTTTAGTACATTAAAAAAGCTCAGCCTTCGGAGGGAAGAGAATTTACTGCCCACTGACATAGTTTTAAAGCTATTTCTTATTCTTTTTTTTTGTCTTCAAACGTCTTGAAATGCACATCAGAGAAATTAAAAAATTTGAAGCAACAACCAACCTCAAATTTAGGACCTCTTTGATTATAAAGCCCTGTCTACGGCCCTGTATTAGTCATAAGATCAATAATGAATGTGTGGCCTATATGTTTTGAATGCTTTTAGTAAACCTAGCTTTAGTAGCTTTCAGTGAATAAACATGTCCAAGAACAATTATTCATAGGCAAAATTAACCTATCAGTTGACCCTATGTTTACTTTCTTCACTGACAGACAAAAATGAAAAGCCTATATCAGTCAAAGCTCAGCTTTTGGAGGGGAAGAGACAGGGCAAGATGAAAACAAAGAGAAAAAGAGGGTGATGCTGATGAGGGAGAGAAATAATCTGCTGCCCAGTGCCCACTGACATGGTTTTAAAGCTGTTATCTAATTTGTTTGGCCTTCAAAACATCCTAAAATGCACATATGTAGATCAGAGAAATACAAATTTTCTCAGGGAAACCCTGAACCCCCTGACTAACCTACCTCACATTTGGGACAACAGTGATTACAAAACCCTGCCTTTGCATGTAATGAAACTGTACTGGTTAATAGTGAGCATTAGATAAAGTGTTACCTTTTTATTTATTTATTTTTTTTAGAAAAAAAAGTGATGATCAAAATCCTACTGACGCCCCTGCTTCATGCAACCTGTCAATATCAAAGTTTTGTATAACTTTAAGAAAATATAAAAGAAATATATTACTATTGCACAGCAGAGTATACTTCAATTAGGCCTAATAATACTAATAATAGTTTATTAAAACACACAGAAGCTCAAATGTCTTTAATTTACAACCCACCAAAATAAAAGTTTTTAGAGATAAATAAAGTAACTCGATGGAATTATGAAAGAAATTGCATAGTAAAATGTAATTTTTTAAAATAATAGTAATCAAATCTATTAAAACAGAATTTTAAAGGAATATCAAGTTTTTAAAATTTTTGCAAATGGATGTTGGTGGTGGCGGGCGGGGGTGGGGTGCTGCTGGTATATACAGTATACTCACTACAAAAAACTAGACTACACCACTGCCATTACCTGATGAAGAGCTGAGGATCACCGCCAACACCCGCCTCTGTAGAGATCGTTTTACACTGGATCGTTTTATAAACTTTCCTCAGAGACAACTGGGATTCACTGATAATTCACTGATAATCCGCTGTTACTGGTGAACGAGGCCGAAACGACGATCTCCGCCTCAGTGTTCATCCTCCCGTCTCCAAAAGCTAATCAGCTAATATCACCGTCAACAGCTTGCACGCGAGTGGGCGTGGTTTCCACGCAGCCAGCGGACACGCCCAGCGTTTGAGAGCAGAGAATCTGCTCATTTTTTCATGATTTTGATAGCTTATTTTATGTTCTTGCTGGCTTTTTTTATCATTCAAATTTGGCTGGGTGCCTAATAACACATTTTTCTGTGGTGTGACAAACTCAGAACACATACTTAATTTTGACTTTGCAGGGACTTTAAAACTGTCTTTCACAGAACACGTGTAACAAATAAGCCTTTGTAGTTGACTCATGAGCACAGATAAAACAACTGACGGCACCACTCGACTCTAACTCCCATTGTAATTTGTAGAGTCCATACTGACCCAGCCGTCTACCCACCACAAAGAGTCGCTACAACAATTACTGCAGTCCTCTCCTGCACATCCATGTTTGTTTCATCTGTCTGCTAGCAATTTGTGTTCGGAACAATGTGAAAGTCTGTTAGTGATCATCCTCAGTCGTTTGGCGTGCAATACCTGTTTTTTTTCTCTGGAACCATTTCAAAGTTGCCCATTGTTTTATAATTTAAGTCTTTAAAAGTCGTGTAGTGTATTCCATCCTTTAGCAGTAAAAAAAAAAAAAAAGTGTTGAGTTGATAAGATTATTTTCTGTAAATCAGTCTAAATAAGAAGTTCTAATATTTTCAATTAATATTTACAATTAATAGTTTCAGAACCTGATTTTTCTTACACAGAATTGTTTTTGAGAAGTCTGTTGTTTTTTATTATATTAAAATATTTGTATAAATATTAGGGCTGTCAAATGATTAATCGCGATTAATCGCATCCAAAATAAAAGTTTGTGTTTACATAATATATATGTGGGGGCACTGTGTATAGTTAGTTATATATATATATACACACTTGTTCGATTTATATTTAAGAAATATTTTCATGTATACTGTATATAGATTTATATATAATTTATATTATATATAAATATAAATATTTGGTAACACTTTACAATAAGGTTCGTTAGTTAACATTAGTTAACTACATTAGGTAATATGAACTAATAATGAATAGCACATAATACAGCATTTGTTAATCGTTGTTAATGTTATTTTCAACATTTACTAATACTTGATTAAAATCTTGTTAACATTAGTTAATGCACCGTGAACTAACATGAACAAACAATGAACAGCTGTATTTTCATGAACTAACATTAACAAAGATGAACAAATGCAGTAACAAATGTATTGCTCATGGTTAGTTCATGTTAGTAAATACATTAATTAATGAACCTTATTGTAAAGTGTTACCAAATATTTTATATATAAATAAAAAAAATCTTAAATATACTGTACATGTGTGTGTATCTATATATACAAAATAATTATACACAGTGCACCCACATATATTATGTGTAAACAAACTTTTATTTTGAATGCGATTAATTGTGATTAATCATTTGACAGCCCTAATAAATTTTAATGACTCTTTATTACAGTGTATTGTTACATCGGTGCTTATAATAAAGGTTATTCACTTCAGTTTGCATACATTTAGTATTTTTTTAGTAAACATAATTTCTACTATATTGCAATTCTTGCATCATTTGCGATCTTGCCAAAACTTGATAGACATTCTTTACAAAAAAACATGCTCATGGCTATTTTCGCACTCAAAGGAAACCAGATATAGAGTATCGACAAAATGCCGAAAAATATTGATTGGCTCTTAATAACCCTTCAGTTGAAATGTTGCCGTGTTATTTTACGACAGTGGTTAAACACTGTGGTTTATTTGTCTTTAACCCTGAGCACGAGAAAAAGGTGGGTGGCAGTTACAGTACATCCGATAACGTTCAGAGCCGCCCTGAACTGGCTGAAATCACAAAGACGTTCCTCATCTCGATGTTCAAAACGCCTTACGTACACCAAAAACCTTAAACAACTTATGTACACCAAACAAGTCGTTTCTTTCCACATAGTTATAAAACTATTGTAATTGTACTGTTGCAAACCGATCTCTACTTTGCAGGGATGAATGATTAATGACACGATTGAATAGATTTTTGCCTCTTTGCAGATTGGCACTTCATATTGCATAAAAAATATATTTTTAACAAGTAGGTCTATATAGTATATGTCTGCTTTGGATATCTGTTAATGTTGAGTTATTGGTGCGTTCTCGGTGTCATTTTTCAAAGGAACTTGCACAAAATATTGCGTAGGAGTATGTGGGTGTTTTTATGTCGTTTTCTTCTCTATCTTTCTCCCTCCCTGTCCTTTCCTTCTCGCCTCTCCTATGTTTGCACTCTTTCTCATTCTGACACTATCAGCCTCAACAAATTTGACTGGCTGGATAGGTTATTTCAACATATCATATTATATCATAAACATGTCCATCATGATAAAAGTCCAGACACTAAATGTTTATATTCAGCGCCATGGCCCTCAAAAACACATTCTGTATTTCAAGTAAATATTTAGAATATATGGTTTGTACAGTATATCATTGTCTATGGAGAGTCCCCACGAAGATAGAAAAACTTAACTTGTGTGTAAATAACTCTAATGAAGTTTAATTGCATCTGTGTTGGATATTGTGACAGAAGTCTTTCTACTTTGACAGGGGAAGGTTCATTTAGAGATGAAGCTGAATGAACTGATCACAGAGAATGGATCCGTCTGCCAGCAGCTTGTGGTTCAGTAAGTGATGCCTGTCAGTCAGTGTGTGTGTTTGTGTGTTTTTATATGTGTTTGAGCAGCACATCATGAATTGGCATTCACGACCCATTGTACTTCTGTAACGTTACATACTTCAACGTGAAACAGGATATCATGAAGTCAGTCGGCAGGGGCTCCTTATCCGCTGCTGATAGAAGTCTTGACTAGTCTTTCTCCATTGACTGCCATTCAATTTGGATTTTTTTCCAATTTTTAATGCTGTAACACCATATACTGTAGGCTAAATCACTTATATTTCATTATATTTTCATAGATGTTTTACCAGTATCCAATATCCATATTATAGTAATATCCACTGTCCGCAGTTCATGAAGAAACATTCTGTTCTACTTTCACTATTCCTTAATCCCTTCCTATTCTAGTTTGTACTATACTGAATGATGAGCTGAATGATGTTAAAGAAGTAGTTCACTTTTAAAAAATACTTTTGCTGATAATTTACTCACCCCATCTCATCCAAGATTTCCACGATCTTTCTTCTCTTCAGTTGAAAAGAAATTAAGGTTTTTGATGTAATATTCCAGGATTTTCTCCATTTAATTTCATTGGGTACCAAATGGTTCAGAGGTCGAAATGAGAGTTTCAGTGCAGCTTCAAAGGGCTTTAAACGACACCAGACGATGAATAAGGGTCTTATATCAGGACCCTTCGAGTCATGACTTGAAAAAAGATTTGCTCATTTTGATGAACAGGAGAGTCACGAACTCTCATCACAGAACAGAGTAAAGCGAGCATTTGTGCTAATAGAACGTAAACTTTTTTATTTTTAAATGGCCGATCTTTCGCTAGATAGACCCTTATTCATCGTCTGGTGATCGTTTAAAGCCCTTTAAAGCTGCATTGAAACTCTCATTTGGAAGTTGAACCGTTTGGTTCCCATTGAAGTCCATTATATGGGGAAAATCCTGGAATGTTTACATCAAAAATAATCTTTATTTCTGCTCATTTCGACTGAAGAAAGAAGAGACATGGACATCTTGGATGACATGGGGTGAGTGAATTATCAGCAAAAGTTTTTTTTTTAAAGTGAACTACTCCTTTAATGTAAATGAAAAGCTTAAAATTAATTAAATCAAACAAATCAATGAATAAAAATAAAATTGAAACTCCATTTCTGCATGCTGCGTATAACAGTGTGAACCAGGATCACTTAATTTTCATATTCGCATATTTTGCAACATTTTTGTGGACCGTTTTCTTCATTTTATCATATTTGTAACGAGAAGTGTTTATAAACCCACCTTAAAGGACTTTCTGTAGTTTTCTGCCAAAGTAAATTCGTTTAAACATTAAACCCTCAAGAATTTAAGACTATTATTGTAACTTTTAGTGTAAAAAAAATCAAATATTAATTTTATATTAAAGTACAAATGTTTTTTTTTTTTTTTTCAAATGTCTTATTATTTGAGTTAAGTAATGGTGTACACACTACAATATGGTCTTATTTGTTAACATTAGTTAAAATAAACTAACTATGATCAATATAAACAGCATTTATTTCACCTTTGTTAATGTTGATTTATAAAAATACAGTAAATTTTTTGGTCATGTTATTTTACAGTGCGTTTACTAATACATTTTTCAAATCAAAAGTTGTATCTGTTAACATTAGTTACTGTAGAACATTTAAGTTTAATAATCACTTTATTGGGATGCACAATATATTGGCTACCATATCGAGTATCGGCCAATATATGTTCATTTTTAATGTTAAAAATAAGAAAATTAGGCAGATAAATAATGTATTATTTCTTTCAGCTGAGACACTTGTCACCATGATGGTTTTGAATTGCTTAAAATATGACTGGAATCCTATCAAATAGGAAAATACAGTTAAGTGCAACGTGCTGTCATATAGGCTACATAAAATTATTATGAGAAAATTATAATTTTGTGCTTGGGACACAGATTTGAATGGTGAGACTTACGTTTTTGCAATCAGGCTCTCAAAAGTTAAATAAAAATTTAGATTTTTATTTAAGATTTTAGATTTAGATGTATCAGCCAATATATCGGATTATCGACATAAGCCAAAATTTTCATATCGGCTCATCCCTTTCACTTTAGAAGTATAGGTAACTAAAGAGTTTTTAAATAATAATGTATTTCAGTTTTCTTATAAGATTAAATGTTTATCCAAGTGCAGTTCATGACCAAATAATCATTTTTTTACCAAATTGTGCAATCCTAATTAAATCAGATTAAATATTTTATGTTTTCCTGCATGTCATGTGACCATTAACCAGAAGCAGAGAACTGTAAACATGCTAATGTGTTAAATAGGTGAAATTTAAATAATAACCAAAAATTTTGGGGGGTACTGTACTTCAAAAGAATCAAATGGCTTCATCTGACAATGATTGGGAATCTCTGATCAAGACAACTGCCACTGAGATAACAAGGAGATGTTGGGCTATACTTAATTATTTATGTTTGCTTTTCTATATAAAAAAACTACTGCATAAGTTTGAAATGGCCATTATCTGGTTTACCAGTGTGCTTTCATTGTACTTCACACAGAGTATACATGAGATACGCATTCTGCGACATGTGTACGCTGTGGACTTTAACTTCACACCACTACAGGGTTGTGTGTATTTTCTTTAATGGTGTGAAAATGGTCTGACTCAATATAGAGTTGCTGACGTGCATCTCTGTGTTTAATGTTGGCCATCGCTGTTCATTCACACTCTCCCACAGAGCAGGTTGACGAAAGAGGAAGCGATGCCGTGACTGCAGGAAGCCCGCAATGCGCTGTTTCTGTGGTTTTGTTTTGGCGTCACACTGCTTTTTTCTCTCTTTCATGCTCTCTCCCTCTCTGTCGTTCTTTCTCACCTTCCTTCACCGCTCACGGCTGTCACCATGGCGACTACAAGTGTGAATTACTTCCTGTCTTGGATAGTAGTGCTTTCACCCTTCTTATCTGACACCTTTATTTATGCACGTCGTTCTTTCATCCTCTCATGCTCTCATTCATTCATATTTTAAGTTGTGACGTGGAGGAACCTCTGACAAAGTCAACATCAGGGTTCAACAATAAGGATGGCTGAGAGGGTTTGGGGCCTGTTCACTGAGCTGCTACTTTGGCACTATAGTACATTTGGTGGTCATGTGCCTTGCAAATGCAAACATTTGGTTGTATGGTTGCATGTTTTAAACATTGGTGACATTTTTGAACATGAAGAATTTACAACAATGCAGTGACTAGCTAACTAATATAGATAAGATCTTATCAGAATTTTGAGAATGACTTGTAATGGAGTGCAACAGTCAGGTTACAGAAGTAAAAACTCCATTCATTTTCTCCATTTAAGGAAACCTTTAAAGTAGGGATGCACCGATATATCGGCCACATTATCGGAATCGCAACATGACATCATGACTTTTGCGTAAACATATCTCTCCACGCATTTTGAGCTATCCGCATGTATGTCTACGCCATTAACGTCCGCGTGATTCCGCGCTCTCTACACGCCGTCAAATGTCCGAGTGAAACGAAGCAAAATGTACATCTAAGTCATATATTTATATATACAGTAATAACGTTAAGTAAGTTAACGGCATTCATAAACATGCTGAAAAGCGATTATGCGTGTTGATAGCACGGCAAAAATGGAAAATACGAAATGGCGTGTCATACACACCAGGGCTCGACATTAAGGCTTGTCCGCTTGTCCGGGACAAGTGGATTTTTTGTAGGACAAGTAGAAGAGAAAATTAGTTGTCCGAACCGGACAAGTTAAATTTCAAACAAAATAAAATGCCATGTTACTTCACGTTATGTGCCACTCGTTACGTCTATTTTACAGATTTAATTTTACCGATTTGAAACGAACACATTTTTCACGCTGCCTGTGAATGTCCTGAATGTGACTCACAGAAAGACGCGCGCCAGTATAAATGCGCATGCACGACAGCGCCGCCAGAAGTTCTCTTTCGCACTTGAACGAACATCAACAACACACACAATTAAGCCAAAATGTCATTTGTCGAGTATCTTCATAACATAAGAGCAGTCTTATGATGGACATAAAGAGTTGTGACTCGTGAGAGAATGAGGCGCGTGTGAGATCCGCGTCTCTGTCCACAGCTGCTGCTCTTAAAGGGCCAGCTACCAATAAAGCGTTCTGTCAGTAAAGTTAATGAAAGAACAAATGGAACAGAGAAAATTACTCACTGCTCTTGACTAAAGAACTATGTAGCTTTAATAAAGAGTAGTCTATATATAATTTATAATTTATGCAGCACAGACTGTTTGATAACTTTATTCAATTTCTGTATATGTCCTACCTGTTAGACAGTTAATTTTTATCCAGACATCAATGGCTTATTGATCATTATAGGTGTTATCGAATCATTTAGTTGTTATTGCTAATTTCAGAATTATCACTAATCTGTGTGTGCATTTGGTCTTAGAACCAAACAAGTTGACTCATGAAACCATTTGTTTATGTAAGCAATAAGGTACGAGAGGCTGTGCTGTATCTGGATAGTAACTGCTGAAGGGGTTGCAGGCACTCCGCTTCGCGTCGTGCCTAACAGACGCCCTTCAGCTGTTACTTATTTCACAATGCAGCTACTTGCCTCAGAGTATCTTATCTGCTTTTATAAAGCGGTTGCCACACAATATTAAAGTAAAAAACAATGTTAGTGCAACTTTCTTTGAAGTAAAATCACTAAAAGCCTACCTTCCGCTGGAAAAAATAAGTCCCCGAAGTGTGAACAGCAACAACGTTCCAGTGTGTGAAATGCATGAAAGCTCAAATAAAAACAACATAGAACCGCAGTGTTACGCAGCGATCAAATGAGAACCGTTAGGTTGAAGACGGTCGTAGCCGTGTTTTATCGTAAATAAAGCACAGCTCTTGACCAATCAGAATCAAGGATTCGAACTACCCGTTTTATAATATATCGCGATCGTATCACAACCGCAATATTGACCTAAATAATTCGCAATAAGACATTTTCCCCAGAATAGTCCAGCCCTAGATAAAATTATAAATCTTTACCCGGACAAGTAACTTTTGTGCAGGGACAAGTGAAACATAAATTTACTTGTCCAAAGGACAAGTGCCTCAAAAAGTTAATGTCAAGCCCTGCACACGCTACTAATGAGATCAAGTCTCAGAAATCGAGCCGATATATGATCATTTTTAATGTTATCGATTATCGAGCCCAACAAGAACATTTTAGCCGATATATTAAAAGCCGATAAATAATGTATAATTTTCTTCAGCTGAGGCACTTTAGATGTGCACTGTTCAACATGATCCTTTTTAAATTGCTTGAAATGCGATTGGAAATCACTTTAAAAAGGAAAAATGCCAGTTAAAGTGCAAAATGTGCAGCAGCAAGTCTGTCATGTTGGACTACTCAACATTAAAATAAGAACATCATAATTGTGTTTGTATCTTGGCTTTTAATGAGAAAAATCTAAAATTGTCTAAAAATTTGGATTTAGATTTATCGGAGCAAAATATGGATATCGAGCTTTCAAATATAAAGAATTCTGAATCTGAGGCCAAAATTGTCATATCAAGGTGCATCCCTACTTTAAAGAGCGGCCTTACTTTGAGCTACAAGGTTGTTGGAAGCCGTCAGCCAATATTATTACAACTTGGTTTTAAAATAATTATGTTTAACAGTGGAATTTAAAAAAATCTACATTGCCCATGATACTGTGCAAATTATTACATGATTAACTAAATGTATTTTTCCATGTACTTTTCTGAAATGCACTTCCCGTAAAGCTGCTTTGAAACAATATGTATTGTGAAAAGCGCTATACAAATAAATTTAAATTGAATAATGTATGTACTATGACTATGTACAGTATAACATACTATTTTAGTGGTTGCAAAGTAAGTTTCAAACCAAATGTAGTACCTACTATACATTATACAGCATGTGATTTCAAAAACAACTTAAGTAAATGAAAGTTGAATTTTTCTTTTAAAGAAAATTATAGTTTTTTTTTTTTAAAGTGAAACAAACGCCTTTACTTTTGTAACTCACATACATGTTTATATGTATATTTTGAAGTGATATTACAATATAAAATAACTCTTTTTTCTATTTTAATATATATTTTTTTAAATGTAATTTATTCCTGTGATCAAAGCTGCATTTTCAGCATCATTATTACTAATTATTCATTGATGAATAGAACATTCAAAAGAACAGGAATTATCTGAAATATAAATAAATGAAATATATATAGTTTAAATATCTTAACGGTCACTTTTGATCAATTTAATGCATCCCTTGCTAAATAAAAGTATTATTCTTATAAATAAACAATCAAATCAGGTCTAAAAGGTCAAATCAGGATAAAAATCTGGTCAGGATAGAGAAAATGGCATAATAAATGGACCCTGTTTACTTTAATAATACATATTTATGATCTTGTTGTGGTTAATTTTGTGATATTGGTGCTTTAAATTTCAAGGGAAGAGGCCAAATAGTTAGTTAGGCATTATTTATTTTAGACTATAGCCTAAATATCCTGTTTCACTTGGAAATGTGTCAACCAAGTAAAATTTAAGTTAAGAATGCTGTTTGATGTTGATTTGAATGGTGTGTTGTTCAGTCACATATGGATAGAGCTTTCTGCTGTTTAATATTAATGTTACTTTTAATAACAGACTCATTAATGTGTGTGTCTTTTGCAGGATAATTGCGTGTCAGGGTTTGCCATTGATAAGTGGGCAGAACTGTGACCCGTACGCCACAGTAACACTTGTAGGGCCTGCCAGGTAGGTTTTATAAACATTATAAATCACAAGGTTTACTGTAAAGGAACAGAGGTTTACACAAAACTTGAAGGTTTCTAATGAAGTACTGAAAACAGTCAAAATGCATTATTATGATTGTTTCTAAATCAGTCAGTCATAAGATCGTTTCGGCCTCTGTCACCGGTCTAGGCTGAAATGAGTACATAACATCCGCTCTGATTCAATAATAACATCCTGTCTTTCTGTTTTCTCTCTCGCAGGTCTGACCAGAAAAAAACTAAAGTGAAGAAGAAAACCAGCGACCCTCAGTTTGAGGAGACCTTTTCATTTTGAGGTACAGCATCATCTATTCATTCAGTAATAGTTCATGAATGTTGATTTTGTGAGTCTAAATCATGTTTCTGAACCAAATTAAATGGCTCAAAAAGGTATCGTCATTAATTTTGATCATGTCTGAGTTATGATTTTTCATGGATGTGGTATGCATTTGTAGCATTAGCCATATTCAGATGCAATTCACAATGTTTCTGCAGGTCACAAGGTCAAGCAGTTACAAGGGGAGGTCACACTTCCAGGTGGAGGAGGAGGACATAGAGAAACTAGAGATCAAGTGAGTTCTCTTCATTATTGTGTTGGCATTGTTTCATATTAGCCTCTCCTGGACCTGTTTTTTTGTTTTGTTGTTTTATTTAGTTTAGTTTTGTTCTCTTCTTTTCTCATTGTTGTGTTGTCATTATTTTATCCTTGCCTCTTCCGGTAGGATGTACAGTATGTTTGTTTTGTTCTTTTCTCTTCTTGTTGTGTTGACATCGTTTCATCTTAGCCTCTCCTGGCTGGATTTGTTTTGTTTTGTTCACTCTTCATTGTTGTGTTGACATCGTTTTATCTTTAGCCTTTCCTGGCTGGCTGGATGTATGTTTGTTTGTTTTTTTTGTTTGTTTTGTTTTGTTCTCTTTTCTTCTTCATTGTTGTGTTGGCATTGTTTTATCTTAGCCTCTTCTGGCTGGATGTATGTTTGTTTTTTTGTTTGTTTTGTTTTGTTCTCTTTTCTTCATTGTTGTGTTGGCACTGTTTCATCTAGCCTCTCCTGGCTGGATGTATGTTTGTTTGTTTTGTTTTGTTCTCTTCTCTTCTTCATTGTTGTGTTGACATCGTTTTATCTTAGCCTTTCCTGGCTGGATTTGTTTTTGTTTTGTTTTGTTCTGTTCTCTTCTTCATTGTTGTGTTGGCATTGTTTTATCTTAGCCTCTTCCTGGCTGGATGTATGTTTGTTAGTTTGTTTTGTTTGTTTGTTTTTCTCTTCTCTTCTTCATTGTTGTGTTGGCATTGTTTTATCTGTTAGCCTCTTCCTGGCTGGATGTATGTTTGTTTGTTTTGTTTTGTTTTGTTTCTCTTCTTCATTGTTGTGTTGGCATTGTTTTATCTTAGCCTCTTCTGGCTGGATGTATGTTTGTTTTTTGTTGTTTTGTTTTGTTCTCTTCTCTTCTTCATTGTTGTGTTGGCATTGTTTTATCTTAGCCTCTTCTGGCTGGATGTATGTTTGTTTGTTTGTTTGTTTGTTTTGTTTTGTTCTCTTCTCTTCTTCATTGTTGTGTTGGCATTGTTTTATCTTAGCCTCTCCTGGCTGGATTTGTTTTGGTTTTTTTGTTTTGTTTTGTTTTGTTCTCTTCTTCATTGTTGTGCTGGCATCGTTTCATCTTAGCCTCTCCTGGCTGGATTTGTTTTTGGTTTTTTGTTTTGTTTTGTTCTCTTCTTCATTGTTGTGTTGGCATCGTTTCATCTTAGCCTCTCCTGGCTGTATGCATGTATGTATGTTTGTTTTGTTCTCTTCTCTTATTGTGTTGGCATCGTTTCATTTTAGCCTATGTTTTTGTTTTGTTTGAGATCAAGTGAGTCCTTTCACTTCTTTGTTGCATTGTCAGTTTAATCTTTGGCTGTAATGGCTGGATTTGTGTTTTTGCTTAGTTTTGTTCTCTTCTTTTCTCTACTTCATTATTCATCTTTGTCTCTTCTGGCTGGATGTATGTTTGTTTTTGTTTTGTTCATCATGTTTTCATTGTTTTAACTGTTGCTTCTCTTGGCTGGGTGCAGACTTTTGTTTTTGTGCGACGCTTTTTTAAAAGCGGTATGAACTGCACATATTGACTGTTTGTGATGGTTGTGATAATCAGGGATGAGTGCTTATTTGATTGGAAGACTGTATGTAATGTCAAAAATATTTTGATGAATGAGGCTTTGCTCTGATTTGACACATAATGTGCCACTCTGAATTGTCCCATATAGCCCTCTGCAGAAGCTGACAGGTAAGAGTAGGTGAAACCACCAGACGGCACATTAGATCATGACACTAATGTGTGTGCGTGTGTGTTTATGCATGATTTTGTGTGTTGTTGGTTTTCCACTCAGAGGCAATTTATTTGTGTGCATGTTTGATATGAGAAAAAGCTTCATCCAGTAGTGAGAGAAAATGACTAACCCACCTTGATGCTACTGCATCTATACTCTGCATCCTGAATTTCAGATTCAGTTTGGCTGAAAATGGGAGAAGTTCAAATGTGTGCTTTTCTGGTGGTTGAATACATTGAAACAGAGCACTGTTTGTGTTTTATAAATGAACATTTAGCTAATGCACACTCTCTTGTACTCTCCCTTGCAGGGTAGAGCTGTGGAATAATGGTAACTTGGCACCGGACGTGTTCCTTGGAGAAACACGGGTATCTGTGAAAATCCTGAGAAACGACCATGTCCACAAAGCATGGTAAGAACACACAAACACTCAATCACACTAGTAGGGCTGGGCATTAAATGGAATATTCAATTTGCTGGCATTATCCACCTATTTTCAAAGCAAGTGTTTTAATGTAATATTGCAAACTGGTATTCCTTAGCATATTACTTGAATGTATCATCGTAATCATTATCAGCGTTTATAGCGTAAATACTTATACCATCACTTTGTTATTTTTCTAATTGGAAGTCGTGCATTCACAGAAAATAGTTACTTCTGCATTGAAAAATAAGGTGGAACACGATGAACTATTTATTCTTTTTATTCGTTTTTTTTTTTTGTCCAGGTTTATTAAATTATTGAAAAAATACAGCAAACTCACAATATGTAGTTTGCACAACTCTTATTATTATTTAAATGATCATATTAACAAAACTGCTTATTAATATAAAGTTTTTTGGCCACTGAAATCATGTGGTGTAACTACTGATGTATACAATTGTATATAGAGCTGTAGTTCTAGGGCTGTCAAACGATTAATCTTGATTAATCGCATCCAAAATAAAAGTTTGTGTTTACATAATATATGTGGGTGCACTGTGTATAATTATTTTGTTTGTATATATATATATATATATATATTTATATATATATATATAAAATATTTATTTATAAATACACACATGCATGTATATTTAAGACAAAAGTATTATTTATATATATAATATAAATTATATATAAATCTATATACATGAAAATATTTCTTAAATAGATACAAGCATGTGTGTGTATTTAAATATATAAAATAATTATACACAGTGCACCCACATATATTATGTAAACACAAACTTTTATTTTGGATGCGATTAATCGCTTGACAGCCCTAGTTGTAACCAATATGGAGTCTCTCTAAAATTCCCCCTTTCCATGAGGCGACTCTGCTCTGATTGGTCAGGCAGCCATTCTGTTGTGATTGGCGTTTTGTTTCCAAGTCAATCCGGTAGACCAATCACCAAATCTGAATTTCAGCTCTTTCTCAACACTTTACACACAGTGATATAAAGTTATGACGGTGTCAGTTTTACCCTATCAAGTCCTTACTCTTTTGAAGTGCATGCAAAGTGCATTTGCTTT